>OX465244.1:710168-780539 GCA_949987775.1 Aproaerema taeniolella
TCTCCAAGTCCTGGGGCCATGTGGACGACTACGATCCCTGGCTAGAGCCCCGCGTGAGCATCGAGTACGTCATCGGGACCAGGTGGTTCCACACCATGCAGGAGGGGAGGACCAAGTGAGTCTTGTGTGACTTTAGGGCGTAGCTATGGCTACATGGAGAAAGGTGGGGGATGTTGCAAGTAAAGCTGGTAAATTGTGTGTGAGTGAGACCGTGATAAAATTCGATAGTCTCTGATCGGGAATCCCACGATAGTCGGTATGGCGAAGGTTCAATCGTAAAGTTTCTTATTATTACATCAATATTATATTTTACTTATTAATAAAATTAAGGGGGGGGGGGGTTTGTTGAAACCTCTTTTTATGTATTCTTCGTGGGTGACTCGTGAAAGTCCCTTGACAATGGACCGTGATGCAGCAATGTACGACACCGTTCAGTTGAAATAACTAATAATTTTTTATCGGTTGGCAGAAATCATGTTCAAGTTAGCAAGGAATATATTGGAAGACATTTTTGTTGGCAAAAGTTATGGACGCGAATCAGCCCACACAATTGAACGACTTACCCCAAGGAATATTAGTAAAAAAAAATCGCCTCTAAATACAACTTTCGCGATCAGCTCTGCTGATTCGCCCTTGTAAAAGGTCAATTTTTTGAGAATTTCCTCTATCACCATTGTACTCATATTCCATCTAATAACCATCGGATTGAATGTTGAATGTGGCCTACCCCGAAAGGGAATTTTATCCGTGTGGTGATCAGTTCCATCTCTTTCCGTAGGTGTCGTAAGAGGCGACTAAGGAAACACAAATGAGACCTACCTCCTAGTAATCCATCCCAGGCAATGACACTTCATTTTTTTCTAAATCTGAGGTGTCGTCCTATGGTCTCATGCGGTTTGGTAGGCTCTGTAAAGGGCCGTCTGGTTCGCGACCACCCACCCTCCTACCAAAGTCCGACGCCAAACAGCTTGCTGTGTTTCGTTGGTGCGTGGGAGTACCAGTGCCTTAATTGGCATTTACTGGGTTAACTCGCTCCATCGTCGACCTCATCTTTGACCTTATGGTCAAGATTGAGGTCAAGAGTTAACCCATCTTATAATAATAAAAAAAGGAATGGATAGATGGATAGAATTTCAATTTTGTTTTTGATTTTGGATAATTTCATTTTTTCGCCCCCAAATCACCCCTATCATCATATAACGTATACTTGTCCATGCCAGGCTGTACGACAAGAAAGGCAACTTGCTGAACGAGCTGAAATCAGTGGAGCTGACGATGAGGACCGGCATCCTGCCGACAAACAGGACGGTTGAGGGCATCACCCAGGGATACTTCAGACAAGGGGCAGCTGAGGCTGATCACGTTATTGATCCTGATGTAAGTCATCATCTTCAAAAGGCTGGAGCTTAAGTGGGCCTTACTTCCTTTTCGTATATTCTTACCAGCCCATATACGTCCCTACCGAGGGGTAAGTCGAAACACGAAGGGGATTAAGGCCATAGTCCACCACGCTGGTCCAATGCGGGTTACTGGACAGCTCGTCTTTCGAAAACGAATTTTCTTAGACGTGCGGGTTATTTTTCTTCACCGCTGAGCAAGTGATGATTTATTAGAAATCCGTACATAAATCCGAAAAGACGAATTTAGTGGTACAAGCCTTCACCAGGGTTTGAAGTTTTGAACTCGCAATCTTCTACTGTTCCAAGTCTGGCTCATTACCAACTGGTCTATGACTTGAACCCACGATTCCAGGGTTAGATCTCCTGGTGCTCTGCTATCGTGCCTTTAAGTCAAAAGAGAAATATTCACAATATCTTTGTATCTCTCTATATCCGCGGGTGCAAGCATTTTGAAAAGACTAAAGTATGTGGCGAATTGACTAAACTTGGTATCAGAGTTTTTTATCCGCCAAATGGCCTCTAAATTTGTTTAACGACTGTAGACAATCGACAAAAGCTTTGACTGTTGGCTTGACGTTGCCTACGAAGCACGGAAATGATGTGATAAATTGCAGTGTTGAAGTACTCGCCACATTATGTACGTGTGTGTTTGTATGTGCAAACAAATATTTAAATGACTGTTTTATTTTCCAGATGGGCGAGCGAGTGCTGGGCGGTCTTCAAAGGGCTTCTGACGTCATGAGCAGCGACCTGATGAAGGGCAGAGAGGCTGGGCTTCCACCTTACAACAAGTACCGCGAGTACTGTCATCTGAAGGTCGCAGAGGACTTCGAAGACCTTAAGGAGTGGATGCCGGTTGAGGTAGCTCTTCAAAACGTATCAATTCAAGACATTTATTAGACATAAAACACTACAACACAAAGAAAGTAGAATAAAATATAAAACACAGGACTAGAACACATGCAGAAAACGACAAAAAAGTATAATAAAATAGTGGATTGTGGTGTAGTACGATGTCAAACAGGACACAGCTCAGCATGTGTTGAAACCGAGGACCCAACTCTGGTTTTCAGCTGTGCCCTTGGTGCGCGTGTGTACGTACATAGCTGGCGGAAAAGAATGAATTACTACTAATTCGACCATAGTCTGTGCCCAATGCCAATTCCAGTATACCGAATACATATTACGCTAGATAAACGAATTTTGTACTGAGGACGAAGCTGCCCAACGTCTCAGTCGGGGTATTGACTCGGTTTTCAATATACCGTCAAAGAAACGGTTGCCATTCTTGTTATCAGCAGGGTGGCAAAAATACGTTTACTCATTGCCACAATCTAGCAGTGGTCTTTGAGCTCACTCATAAGAAGCCTATTTAATCGAGATTTTATTAAATAGGCTTCTTATGAGTGAGCTCAAGACCAAAGACAAAGACCATGTGAATACAAATAAGAAGCCTTCCTCGAGATGAACAGACTACAAACTCTAAGGGTTACTCTTTTGAAATCAAGTTACAAGCCTTATTTAATATTTTCAACTGGCTTTTAGATGACTCTAGAACTAAGCAGTTTGTTCCTATGGTTGCTTGAAGTAATCAGAAATCTGTGATAGCTATTTTCACAAATTAAGCGTAACCAACCACTTCAACTAAACCGGTCATCCGTAGAATACTAAGTGATTGACGGTTCATGAGATCATCTCTTTCAACAGCAAGCCGAAGCCCTAAGCCAGCACTACGAGACAGTAGATGACGTGGACATAGTAGCGGGGATCCTCTCGGAGAAGGCCATGCCCAACGCAGCCATAGGCCCGACCCTCGCCTGCATCATCTCCGACCAGATGCTCTGGTGGAGGCGCTCGGACCGGTTCTGGTACGAAAACAGCGTCCATCCAGGGGCCTTCACTCCAGGTATTTTAATCCTTACTAATATTATAAATGTGAATATAAGTTTGATTGTTTGTTACGCTTTTACGCCTAAGCTACAGAACCGATTTTGATGCAAATTGGTGTAGAGATAGATTAGACCTTGAGGAATGCTACTGGCGACTTCGCCATTCTATTAGCAAAATCATGATTGATTGTAACGCCAGTTTTCAAAGAATTGATTTATGTAATGACTGTTTAGTCACTGTAGTTAATCCACAACGTCTCAGACCGAAGATTTGAAATGCTCTGAGAATCACGGAAACCCTCGTGATCGACTTCCACAATACCAATCTATTTGCTTCCATGAGCGCCACTAGGTGACGAGACCTAATAAATTCGCGATATTTTCCCCTTCAACAGAACAGCTGTATGAGATC
This sequence comes from Aproaerema taeniolella, assembly GCA_949987775.1. Lineage (NCBI taxonomy): Eukaryota > Metazoa > Arthropoda > Insecta > Lepidoptera > Gelechiidae > Aproaerema > Aproaerema taeniolella. The sequence continues at coordinate 713,870 of OX465244.1, forward strand.
CGTCAGATGTCTATGGCGAGGCTGCTCTGTGACGCCGGGGACGACGTGGATGCTGTACAACCCAATCCCTTCCTCGTTCCTGGTCACGGGTAAGTTTATCATCATCTTCTTTTTACCTAGCGTCATTATCATCTTCTTTTACCCGCCCCGACGACCTCGCATGGTCGACTTGGAAGTCTTTGAATAGACTCCGCACCCAAGTCGGGCGTAGCGAGGATAACCGGTTCAGGTGGGATTTCACTGATGGCTCTGGCCTCCGGTGCGAGTGTGGTTTCCCTGTGCAAAGCATGGCTCACTTGACTTCATGCTCTTCATGCCCAAAAACCTGCACTCGGAAAGAACTTATGGCCGCTACTGACAGTGCCGTTGATGTGGCTAAAAACTGGGCCAACAAAATATGACTTATGCCATCGACACGAAAGAAGAAGAAGATGTAGCGCTTTCCCAGCCTGATGCCAGGGTCTGTGTGTCTAACATCACCACCAAAAATCAAAGAGCAACATCAGCGCACATGTGACTAGCGGTAATAAATACTTAATGACGCCACACACTTAAAGATCGACACTAAGGTTTTCCTTGTATCGTGGGCCTTTGGGATGCAAACCAACACAGTCAACAAACTACCAACCACAACCAGAGCCCTATGAATTTTGTAGCTTCATTTTAAAGAGTTTTTTATCTGATTTTTTGTTCAGAGTTTCTTGTTCGAAGGAAGACTGCATCTTTGTGTTCAGACATAGAATTAAAATAAAAGAACAAGTGTAATTCAGTTATTTGAGGAAGGTAATTTTAATGAATATCTCACAGATTTGCTATGCAGAGGTTTATTCCGATCCTAAACTTTAAAATCACTTTCACCCCCAATTGAACCAATTATGAGGTCTGTTTCTCCAACAGAAACGAGATAATAGACTGCAAGTACATCCGAAGACCAAGTCTGGAGCCCTGGAGGGACCACAAGTGCAAGCCCAACTTCGATCTAACAAAACGGCCCGCCAACCAGAAGGGTTGACGGGTTATGTTGAGGATAGCTTAATACGTGGGCTATCATTGATGGTGAAGCCGTCGATCGTAACTGACACCAAAGATCATCGAACATATTTGTGTGAAGCCTGGTATACCTAAACTTCAAGGTGATCACCCGAAGGAGCCCTACAATGGAGAAAAGAAATGTTGGCGGCCACTGATGAAACTTGCGGCAATCGATAGATAAAAATATTTAAAAGCGAAAGTGTTTATGGATAAAATGTCGAGATATAGAGCTTTGAAAATGAAAAAAAAATGTTGACTAACTAAAGTATTTGATTTCTCCATAGTGGGGCTGCTTCGGGTGATCACCTTGAAGTTTAGGTATACCAGTTAGGTTGGATGCTCTTTTGGTTTGGTGTTAATTTGTAATAGTTGTAATTTTAATTTGTAATTTCTGTCCAACCAAACAGCGAACAAATCAAATGTTCTTTGTTGTTCTTTGTGTGTGTTTCTTTTTTTCAAATGTTACATTTTAAATGAGAAGTGTTGGTTCATGGATTAAAATAAATGAGTAAATATAAAGTTGTTTTTTTTATATACAGGGCTTTAGGTTAATCTCATTCAACCTCTCGGATGGTTAATCAGTCTATGAAACTGAACAACTTTCCCCAAGGAACATAGGTCCAAATACGAAAAAAAAAATTGATCTCCCATACAAAATGCGCTATATGCTGATGAAGTTTGTATGGGAACTCAAAAATTTTTTTTCGTATTTTGACCTATGTTCCTTTTGGAAGTTGTTCAGGTTCATGGTCTGATTAACCACCCGAGAGGTTGCAGCTCTGCAGCGGTTCTAGAACCACTTGATGTCACATTTGACATAACTTTTGGGGGTTATTAGATGAAACATGATGTATATAATAGTAAGAGGTTGTCAGCATTTCTCCTATAATACAGCAAAGCCCTCGCATCTCATTTACTTTCACAGTATGCCAGGAAAGAGTTTTCAGCTGGTAGGTTCTGTAGTGGCTCTTCAGGGGACGTATAATTAAAAGACTTGATTCTTCTTCTGGTATACAGTTATAATCAAAATCTGCACTTCTGTTACAATTTTTATTTAACTTTTCTACACGTCCACGGTTAACAGAATTCAGCAACGCTTATTAAGTGCTATTTGCACGCCTACGAACGTATACAAGAACTTCTTCTTCGAGCTCACTACAATCAATCCACACTCATCAATGAATGGCGCAAGACCAGATCTTCAATCATTTCGAATGTTGACATCGAATACCATTTCAAACCTTTTCAATTGATATTCGAATTATCTTCTTCGAAATGACCGAATGAGAAAGAAGTTGCGTTATGCCCGATCCTCCATGAAGGTCTGCATACCACAGTACATTATAAGTTTTTTTTTGCTCTCGTCTAGCGTGGCAGACATTCCAGATTTGTATCCCGAACTTTTCACTAGAACTTCTAAGAATAATGAACGAATGAATATTTGAATTTATGTTAAATGTGTCATCAAGTGGTCCTAGAACCATTGCTCTGCCTACCCCGATAGGGATTATAGGCGTAAGTGTATGTTGTTGTTGTATAAGAACAAATTACAACAAAATGCTTAACAACCGTAAAATTACCGCTTAAGATCTTAAAAAAAGAATAACAAACTTCTAAAACAATTATGTATTAAGCTGTACATCCTCTGTTAACAATGCACGCTCCAAATAACTTGATATCAGAGCACAAGGCCTGGCCAGTAATAGGGCTGTAATATAAGTAATAAATAAATAAATAAATAAACGCTACACACTCAAAGGCCCACACTAAGGTTTTCCCTTGTGTCGTGGGTCCCTCGGAACACACATAAAGGCAAACACAAACACCCATGACCCGAGAACAAACATCTGCTTTTCACACAAATGTTTGCCACGACTGAGGATCGAACCCAGGACCCGCCGATCAAGAGGCAGCGTCACTACCACTCGACCAAACCGGCCGTCATAAGTAACTAAGTAAGCAATAATTTTCCACGTTAAAAAAATTTACGAGTCACCAACTTCAATCCGAACAAAAGTTCGCACAAAGTAGATAACTAGTATTTTTTGCAGACTACAATGCCTATTAGCAGATAACCACAAACGAAAATGTCACTCATTTATATAGATGATGTTCGGGTTTGTAGTATTTTTTGTTTTTGTTGATTTTTTTAAAAGCGCTGAATTCTTTTTCGATAAAATTTATATGGGAACACTTCTGAAGTATCCTCTTTCGAACAAAAAAATATTTTAAAAATCGGTCCATAAAATTGGCGGAGAAATCGGTGAACATACATAAAAAAATACATACAGTCGAACATAGAACCTCCTCCTTTTTTGAAGTCGGTTAAAAACTGAAACCCTGAATTCTACTCGTAAGTGGAATCTTAATCAGGAAAATTTTCTAAATTGTCGAGTTACACATCTGCAAAAAGCGGCGCTACTGAGAACGATCTGAAGGCGACGTCGAGGTCAACATGTGAAGCCTATTTTGCTGTCGTGTGTACATATTAACTTGTTAACAGTTTGTGAGCAGTTTTCCGCTTCGCTGAGCAGAACCTGATTAATATTAATAAATGCGAAAAAGATTGTGAGGATTTATCTGAATTATCAATAGCGGTGATAGCCCAGTTGGTAATGAGCCAGACTTGTAATCCAAAGGTCGCGGGTACAAATCCTGGTGCGGGCCTGTACAACTAAATTCGTCTTTTCGGATTTATGTACGGATTTCTAATTGTCACTTGCTTAACGGTGAAGGAAAACATCGTGATGAAACCCGCCCGTCAAGAAAACTTATTTGCGAAAGACGAGCGGTCCACCAACCCGCATTGGTAGTGGACTATGGCCTAAATCTAAATCCCCTTCGTGTTTCGAAGGGAGGCCCGTGCCCCTAGGTGGGGACGTATATGGGCTGGTAAGAATAGTAAGCATCTGTAGGGGAAGGCCTGGTGACCTATAGTACAGGTTTCATTATTTAGTTTAGGCACCAGCCTCCACAAATACTATAGTAAAATACCTATGTAAAATGTTTCTATGTGAACCTTATTGTTATTTGTAGTATGGTAATAAATCAAGTTTTTATTTTATTTACTCTTTAGCGTTACCATCAGTGCCGGATTTACAGTTTTTCTGAGTGTAGGCCACTTTATTTCCGGCGCCCACCTTTCCAAAATAATAATTTTCCATTTGTAGTAAGGTAGGCACTAAAATTAAATAAACTAATGAATTAGTCATTATGAAAAAAATTACGGGACTCTTTAATAGCAAAATTATCTAGGTATAATATCATCATAGTTTATGGTGTTTATTATATCTGCTTCTATGTAGAGAAGAGTTAAAGAATTCATTTTTTCGATAGGAATGAGTTTCTATTGGGGTTTAATAAAAAAAACATGACAAAACCAGTGAACTTGTTTGACTTTTATCCTCTGAAATCGAGTGAGCGTCCTCTGAAATCTGCCGCCCCTAGGACGCTGCCTATACGGCCTATTGACAAATCCAGGACTGGTTACCATCTGCTCCAGACAATAGGGATGTTGACTATTTTTTTTAAATTGTTTATCTTAAAAAGGCACTGAATCCAAAATCCAAAACCGAAATAATTTTTGAAAACTATTGAGAAATAAAAAAGTTACAAGCTATTACATTTCAATAGAGGGGGAAACTGTCAAACAACGAAAACGAGATGCACTTACTGGCACTTGACGTCACCGCCATTTGTTTGCGTAGGTAAAAACGAGATAGCTAGTCCTTACGATAATGTAAATGCTAATAACTTATTCATTTATAAACCAATTTTAATGCTGTTTTCGGATATTAATATATTTCTAGCACTATTTTTGTTTCACATACAATAATTCATAAAATCAAACACTGTCAACATTCCTATTATCTTGGACAAAGTCGAGGGTGAAAGAGGCGTAGGTAGACCGAAAATAACATGGCTCGACAGCATAAAGGCATGGACAGTAGTCACGGTGGAAGACCGATTCCCTTTGACGAGAAATGGGCAGAAGTGACGAGCTGAAAACCAACCTCCAGTGATGGAGTGGAACGAGAAGAAGATTTCTTTTGAGAGATTTTGTAATTTTATGTAAATCTGTCATGTGTGCAAAGAACTGTGAATAAATAAAGCTACACAACAGCATCCCTCACGCAGTGGTGGCCGTATCGCGCCATACCGTCAGCTATGTATATTACACAGATGACGGTAATGATGCGATAGGCAGTTTTATCATAGAAGCAGAAGCGGCGGGCCGAGGAAAAGTGATTGATTATAACCTAAAAATGGCCATCAAAAATCGGGATACGGTTGTTATCGATGCTTTAAGGACTGGAGACAATAGGCAGAAACCACCGCTGGCTTAGGTAAATAAACATAGAATAGTAATTGTATTTATATTTTAGTATCTTTATATGTATTTATTGTAAACTCAAATTGAGAGTATAAAATCAGATAAAAATGTAGAATAAGTATTAAAAATCCCTACTAATATTATAAATGCGAAAGTAACTCTGTCTGTCTGTCTGTCTGTCTGTTACCTTTTCACGCCTAAACCGCTGAACCGATTTTGATGAATTTTGGTACAGAGATAGATTAGAGCCTGGGAAAGGACATAGGCTACATTTTATCCCACAGTTGGGCACGATATAACCTGTAGTCCACGCGGGCGGAGCCGCGGGCGGAAAGCTAGTATAAATTATAAGAAAACAAGGGCACGGACATTAAGTCTGTGGATGCAAAATTAAGTGTTAATAAAAAAAATAAGATTTACTCTTTCACGCGAAAATTTATGAGTAGATTTTGATGAAACTTTGCATTACAGCTAAGGCATCACAACAATATAATGAGCTACATAATTTTCCCGAAGTCCCAAGGGGGTAAAAGTCTCAGCAGGAAAGCTTTGTAATTCATAATAATTTTTTTGTTAGATTAGAATGCATTAAATCCAAATGCACGAAAGGTATGGTTAGATATAGTAAATAACGTACTAGGAGTGGCTGAGGAGTGTACTTAGGCTATTTTTCTACACGCAATAAAACAATAATATTGGTAAAACGACGATCGGAAGGAAGTTATTGAAAACCTACTGATATGAAGGTCGCGCGGGTTCGATTCCTAAGCAATTTTAAACAGTCTGCTTTACCACAATTTTTTTATTATTATTATAAGATGGGTTAACTCTTGACCTCAATCTTGACCATAAGGTCAAAGATGAGGTCGAAGATGGAGCGAGTTAACCCAGAAAATGCCTATAAAGGCACTGGTACTCCCACGCACCGACGGAACACAGCAAGCTGTTTGGCGTCGGACTTCGGTAGGAGGGTGGTCGCGAACCAGACGGCCCTTCACAGAGCCTACCACACCGCATGAGACCATAGGACGACACCTCAGATTCAGAAAAAAAAGAAGTGTCGTTGCCTGGGATGGATTACTAGGAGGCAGGTCTCATTTATGTTTCCTTAGTCGCCTTAGACACCCACGGAAAGAGATGGTGTGGTGTTATTCTCAACCGATCACCACACGGGTAAAACATATAAAGACCACTTAGCTTAGACCATCTCTAAAACTGACCTATGTCATTTAAGCTGCAGATCGAGCACGATGGTGATAGCGCGCGTAATGCTCCGCGGTCCTATGTCAAAATGTCAACATTGACTACGCCAGAGGGCGAGCAAGCCTTAGGGCGGGGTCCTCGCTCAAAGTGAAGTTTCAGCGTCAGCCGAGTAGCGCCGCAAGAGTTTGTCGCCATCGTGCTCGAGCTGCTGGTTTAACATGTTGTCTAAATTTTAGTTTTACTTTTCGTGTTAAGGCCCCGGGTGTCTAAGTATGTATTTAAAGAATTAATTACTAATGGATTCAAAGTTATATTTGAACAAAATTGGTTCATCCGTTGAAGAGTTATTTGAAGAGAGGTTGAAAGAGAGATACCTAAAGCCCTGTATAAAATTATTTTTTATTAATTTTATACAGGGCTTTAGGTATCTCTCTTTCAACCTCTCGGGTGATTAATCAGTCCATGAAACTGAACAACTTCCCCAAGGAATATAGGTCAAAAAACGAAAATTTTTTTTGATCTCCCATACAAAATGCGCTATATGCTGATGAAGTTTGTATTGTATTGTATTGTAAAATCCTTTATTGCACATCAAACAAAGTAAATACATTAAAAACAAAAGAGATAAATATTAAATAAATTTAAGGTACAAAGGCGGACTTATCCCACAAGGGGATCTCTTCCAGTCAACCTACGAGAGAGCGAGAGGATTCATGATACGTAGGCGTACAACAGGAAAATAGTAGAGACAGAAATAGGTATTGAATATTATCATGGAAATAGATAAATAAATATTTGATTTGTAACTAGTATCCTGAAATATTTAAATAAATACATAAATATAGTATAGATATATACACATAATATAAACATATACATATAATATTACGAGAGAGGAATAGTCTTAACTCAAAGCATCAGCGGTATGACCAAGGTGTTTTTTTAATCTGATTTTGAAACAAGCTGGGGAAGGAGCCCCACGGACAGAGACAGGCAGTTTATTCCACAGTCGCGCTGCGTGGACCGTGAACGACCTGTCATACGTGGAAGAGCTGTGCGTTGGAATGCTCAGTGAGAAATTTGAGCCCGAACGAAGGCGGTCACCAGTGATCTCAGATTGGAACTGAAACTTTTCACGCAGGTAAGAAGGAGCGGAAGGAGAAAATAGAACGTTGTAAAGGAACGACAGAACATGTGAATCCCTACGCAGACGAATTGGAAGCCAGTTTAGTCTCCCACGAAACTCCGAGACATGATCGAACTTCCGCAGTCCGAATGCAAAACGTATGCACGTGTTTTGGAGTCTTTCTAATTTGGATGACAACTCCTCAGTTGCATCCAAAAAAACTACATCAGCGTAATCTAGCAGCGGCAGGAGAAGAGAATGAGCTAACATTGCTTTTGTTTCGAGAGGAAGAAAATTTTGCAAACGACGGAGAGAATGAAAAGAAGCATACAGTTTTCTGCTGATATCGTTGATGTGAGGAGCCCATGAAAGAGTTGAATCCATGATGACCCCCAGATTCTTGACGGTAGAGGAGAGAGGAATAGGGGTTCCGTTGAAAAGAATCTGGGGTAGACTCAAACTTTGGAGGCGAGAGATAAAATAGTGACTACCTATTACAATAGCTTGGGATTTTGCCGCGTTGACAAGCAATCCGAAATCACGAGACCATTGAGAAATGCGTTCGAGGTCGGCATTCACTACTGCAAAGGCATTATTTAGTTGACCAAATGTAGCCGCAGAGTAAATCTGCAAGTCATCAGCGTACAGGTGGTAAGATGAAGAGAGAGAGGAGGAAATGCTGTTTATAAAAACGGAAAAAAGAATAGGGGAAAGAACGCCATCCTGTGGAACACCAGTGGTCAGGTCACACCAAGAAGAGTGACTATCACCAACTCGAACTAGCTGCCGGCGTCCAAACAAGTATGACTCAAACCACGACAGAGCCAGAGGAGGAATGTTCAAAGAACGAAGTATGGCCAGCAAAATGTCAAAGTCAACTGTGTTAAAAGCGCTACTAAAATCTAACAAGACCAAGCAAGTTAATTTTTTATCTTCAATGTTATGGCGAATATCATCAGTGACCTTGAAAAGTGCTGACACAGTGCTATGGCCTGAACGAAATCCAGATTGGAGTGGATTTAGAAGGTTGTTCGCCAGCAGATGGTCAGTTAGCCGTTTATGGACGTAGTGTTCCACAACTTTGGACAAGAGGGGTAAAATGGAAATTGGACGGAAGTGGGAAAAGGAAGTTGGATTAGGTTTCTTAGGAATTGCAATTACATGTGCTCGCTTCCACACAGAAGGGAATGAACCAGTAGCGAAGGAGTAATTGATAATGTGGGAAAGGAAGGGGGCAATAAGGTCGCAGATAGGTTGAACCATACTGAGACTAATATTGTCGTCACCAATAGCCTTGGAGCTTATTTCCTTGATGATTTTTGTGATATGCTCAGGGGAGATTATGCCAAAATAGAAAGGAGAAGATGAGGAAGGGATAGGTAAGTTGGCCAAGGATGAAAGGGTTTTATTTTTAATAGTGGGATCCATTACGACTGGTGACTTGCAGAAATGGGCGTTCAGGGCATTGAAGTCAATATCACCTGAATCCGGCGACTGCTTGCCTATCCCAAGAGATTTTAAAAATTTCCACAACTTAGCGGGAGGACAGCGGTTAATAGTGGAGTGAATGTGCAAACGCTTTGCATTCCGACAGCGGCGACTACATAGTGTTCGCAGTGAGAGGTATTTCAATTTGTTACCCTCTGACGGCTCACGGCGCAGCTTAATGTGAGCTCTATCGCGAGCTGCCATTAGACGCTTGAGGTCCTCAGTCAGCCAGGGAGCCGGATAATACTTGACCCTGATGGGTGTAAGAGGTGCATGCTTATCATAAATTTCTATCAGAATTTGATTAAACGCCTCTAGTTTACTATCCACATCAGGGGCAAGCAAAACCAAGTCCCAATTCGCCCTAAAGAGGTCCTCACGAAGGCTATCAGAATCAATATTCTTCAAGTCGCGTTGCCATATAATCTTATGTTTGCGTTTCGGCGGACGAATTTTGTATGATAAGTAAATTAAATTATGTCTTGAGAACCCTGCCGCATTAAACTGGCCATGAGTGGCAACAAAATCAGGAGAGGAAGTAATTATGAGATCTAGGAGTGAGGGAGAACCGTTATGAGGAAAATGTGTAGGACTAGACGGAAGACAGTGTAGGTTGAAAGAATTAAGGAGTGAAAGAAGTCTTTTAGAACGGTGGTCATTCTTGATGAGACATGTGTTGAAGTCACCCATCAGTATCACATGCTCATAGTCCTGACGGAACTCTGCAAGCTTAGAGTCCAAGGCCTCAAAGTAATTAACTCTGAGGTCAGGACTGTAGAAAACACCTAGTAAGAGTTTCTGATGGTGAAGGGATACTTCAAGGAAAATATACTCTGGCCCATTAAGGACCGGAGGTGACTAAGAAATAATTTGGCAGGAGATCTCACTTCGCAGATATATGGCAACCCCACCGCACCCAACAGTTTTTGAGGAGTTCGAGGCAGCAATATGCCTTACACATGTTCTGTCATTCCTGATTAAACGAAAGCCTGGAAGAGGAAATAGCGTAGAAGGTAAAGAAGGTTTAAGAAAAGTCTCCGATATAAGAATAGCATGTATATGAGGATTGTCAAATGCAGTAAGCATATCTGGATAACTGGTGGCCACACTTTGAGCATTAACATGAATGACATTAAAGTTCTTTTTAAAAGAGGAAAACGTCCCACGTAAACTTTCACCCAATGAAGGCATATCCGGGGCGTCATCCTCCGCACTGAATAAACTATCAGATGAAGAGGATAACGAAAAGTATTCGCTATCACTACTCGAGTTTAAGACATGTGACATAATTATTTTAATGATATATCAATATAGGTATGTAAAAATAAATAATAAATACAAATAAGGAATAAAATAAATAAAGGGAAATGCACATTCAAGAATTCTCTCGCCGACCCATCGACATAAAAGTATTAAATCACAAAACTACATTAGGTATTCAAGCCATAAAGACACAAGGAAAAAACAATCAATTAAAAAAAAAGAAAATATATCAACAATACCTATATGAAAAACATGGCTGTATGAGAGTTAAATGTCTTTGCCAGTTACAAAGAAGCCAATTGACATTGACAACTAAGAGAAAACAAAAAAAAAAAAAACGAAATTGTAAACAGCTAAAACCAAAAAAGAGAAAAATTTATAAATTACCTTAAAAGATTAACAATTTTGTAAAGAAAAAGTCGATAAAAGTGGGTACAGATCAAGATGCAAATTAGAACAAATAGTGATTACTATCAAGCTTGGAGTCCAAAATAACTCCCAGGAATTTATAGTGAGATTTGATTGGGATAAGTATATTATTGATAGAGATGGTAAAATCAGGGATAGATCTTTTTCTAGAAAAGTTAACAATACAGCTTTTTGTAGGGGAAAGGTTAAGACCATTGTCTGAAAGCCAGTTGTCCAATCGGGAAAGAGTGGAGGATACCGTTTCAGCGGCAAGTTCTATATTGTAATTGGAGTTATATATTAAAATGTCATCCGCATATTGCAAAATCTGACAATCACCAATAGCCGACTCGATATCGTACGTATATATGTTGTAGAGTAGGGGGCTCAAAACAGAGCCCTGGGGTAGACCGCGCCACACAATTCTTGAGGGTTTAATCTGATCGTCTCTACCACGGAAAATGATCTGTCTTTCCGACATCAAGCCGCACACAAGAGCGGTCAGCCTATCCGGGATCCTCAGCTCTTGAAGTTTCTTCCTGAGGATGGGAAGCTGAACACTGTCATATGCCGCCTGTATGTCCAGAAAGGCCGCAACCACTGATTTCCCACGAGTAAAGGCCAATCTGATATCAGAGGTCAAGATGCTTAAGCTGTCTATAGTGCTTTTACCCTTCCTGAAACCATACTGTGACTCAGCCAAGAGCCCCTGACTCTCAACATACCAATCCAGACGGTTTTTCACTAAATGTTCTAATAGTTTAAGAAATATTGAGGACAGAGCAATAGGGCGATAGGAAGCTGGATCAGAAGGATCCTTGGAAGGTTTAAGGATTGGGATTATTAGCTGGGATTTCCAGTTACATGGAGGATTACTTGTCATAAGGATACAGTTGAGAAGAGTTAGGAAATATAGTTTGAAGGATTCTCCAGCATTAACGATGAAAGAGTAGGGAATTCCGTCCATTCCCGGAGATGAATCTGTGACAGAACAGAGAACATTTTCAAGTTCTATCATGGAAAAAGGTTGATCTAGGGGATGGTAGGATTGTAATACGGTATGATTAGGCAATTCTGAACAAGTGGGAGAATAACTAGGAGCAATTCGATCCATAAAGGAATCAGCCCACTCAGAGGAAGTGGGGTGACTCCCAGATGGGACCTTAAAAGATCCCCTGAACCTTCTTATATTATGCCATAATAGGGTATCAGGAGAAGAGGGGCTCAGCGCCCTGCAGAAGGACTTCCAGCCATTAAGTTTTTTTTCATGAAGGAGGGATTTTGTTTTGTGAATAGTGTCCATTAAAGCTGAATGATTCGGAGTGGACATATCCAAGGAGTAATTCAATTCAGCTTTTTTCCTATTCTTAACTGCCTCTGTACATTCCTTATCCCACCAAGGGGGAGAAGGAAGTTTTCCTGTTGCTGTATTCTTTAAAGGGAAGGTTTCATCTGCTACAGACGAAACACCCATCAAAACAGAATCAGCACAGTCTTGAATAGTAAGAGGGGAAACAGGGGGAAAAGAGGACACTTTTGTCTCTAGGAGTTTTTTATATTTAATCCACACCTTATCGGAGATATCAGAAATGTTAAATTTTAATAAGGGCTTTGGGATCGGTACTTTAGGTAAAGATAAGAAGGGAAATTTAATTAGTATGGGAAAGTGCCTACTTCCATAAGTGCTGTTAAGAGTTTCCCAAACTAACAGTGACGCTAGACTAGGTGAGCAAAGGGAAAGATCTACGGCACTAACCGCCTCATTGGGTCGCGTTCGATAAGTTGGGGAACCCGAATTTAAGATGCAGAGATTGTGCTTATCTAGTATGTTTTCCAGGAATAAATCCCCTAAAGAGTCAGTTCTCTCGCATCCCCAAACCGAATGATGTACATTAAAATCACCTAAAATTATTACAGGTTTAGGGAGGTTTTCTATAATGTGTCCTAGTTCAATTAAAATGGCATTGGATGGTTTTGGGATATAGACAGATAGAAATGTCATGCCTTTCACGGAGGCCGCTGTAGCATGAAAATCGTCTAAGGATGAGCGAATGGTTACAGGGCTCCAGGCAAGATGATTCCTAACAAAAAGGGCACATCCAGCATATCCATCAGCCCGGCAGTGAAGTAAAGAGGTAAATCCTGGGATTTTGTAGTTAGAGCCAGGCTTAAGCCAAGTTTCAGAAATAGCTAGTAAAAAGGGGTTAAACTTATTTACAAGGAAGGAGATATCGGATTTTTTGGTGTTAATACTCTGGCAGTTCCACTGTAAGATCGTTTGATCCATTATTATTAAAAATTTGAGAAAGAAGAGTAGAAGTAGAGGGGGCAGCGTGGGACAACAGAGATGAACTTGATGGGGAAAAAATCTTAATGATCATTGTTAGGCTATTTATCAGATCAGTTATTAATTTTTCTGCTTGTGGAGGAAGATCCTTTGGGAAAGCATTGCCAATAGAATTGATGATTGGATCATTAATAATATCTCTATGGGCTGCTTGGTCATAACCTTTTGACAAGGGAGGTGGGGAACGGGGCTTTAATAAAACTGTCTTGCGGTGTGAGGTGGAAGCTTGAGGAATGGGGGATGCAGATGATGCAACAGAAGCATACGATTTTTTTGTGGTTTTCGCATGTAGCTTGGAAGCTTCCATATAAGAAATGTTTTCCTCGGTCATAGATTTCTTAATGCGTGTCTGTCTTTCAAATTCCAGGCATGCTTTACTGTTAGCAAAGTGGCCCTTTGCTAAATTTGGTGGGCAGAGACAGCAAACAGCCTCAGAGGGAGTCGATGTACATAAATCACCCGTATGGGCTTCACCACAGCGGAAACATCTAGGCTGTGACCTACACTTCTCTTTTGTGTGACCATACCTACAACATCTGTAGCACTGGATCGTAGGCAAAGAATAAATCTCAACTGGTAAAGAATTATAGCAGGCGAAAACCCTTTTTGGGAGCTGTTGTCCATCAAAAGTAACTAGGACCGTTTCTGATGGCTGCCAGGAGTAACCACCATCTGTTCGAGCACTTTTATAATTAAGTCGTCTTACTTTGATCGGTTGGGCACCACCGGAACCCACCGGGACCTTTAAATTAGCAAGAACTTCCTCTGGGGTCCACTCGGAAGGTACACCTCGAATCAAGCCAAGCCGGGTGACATTATAGGAGGGTATAAATGCTCTGTATTTGTTGGCAGATAAAGTGGGTGATTCCATAAACGCATTGGCATCTACACTAGAATGAAAGCTAACTGATATACGATTACGTCCAATTTTCTTAATACTACCCTCTAAAATGTTTGGAAATTCCCTCGAACGCTTTTGGAGGAACAATCCAAACGAGACAGGTTGCAGAGTAGTGCCAGCATTCGTAGAAGCCTCCTCCTTCTGCACATGTACTAGAAAAGGTCCCTTGTCAGCGAGAGTATACTTCTGCCTACTCATAAAAGGGGTGAGTGGTGGCTCTTGAGACTGAGTTTGGGATTGTTGAGATGGAGGGTCAGTTATTAGATGAACAGGAGGGGTCATCTGTCTTTGTAGGTCTTGTCCAGGGGGTAAAAGAGAGTCTGATAGTGATAAATTTAAACCGGGGGTAGAAAAAAAATTGTCGGGCGTCTTTTGCCCAGGTGGCAGCTCAGCTTCAGAAGAAAAGGATTGACGGGTCAGAGGGTCATGTTGACGCAAAGGAGATGAGGACCTAGATCGAACCTGTTCTGTTTGCTTGTTTTTTTTAGCAGGAGGCCGAGACCTATTATTATTCTTTCTCACTTCTTTCCCCGCATTTTGCCAGAGCTTCAATTTTTCCTCAAATTCAACATGTTCTTTTAATGAAAAACTCCGGGCCGACGTTGTGGACTCTGGAGGAGGTTTACCTCCTCCAGGGTCATACATACCAGCGCCCTCACTCATCATGAGGACGCCGGCTAGCGGTACATAACAAGGTTAGTTACGCAAATAACATAAACTAATGGACACGATCACAACAGAAAACACTTACCCAGAGTTAAAACCGTCACCAAAACCGTCACCAAACACAAAAAACAAACTCTGAACACTAAAAAAACACTATAAAACAGGAAAAATTTGTTTTTCCTAAGAAATTACGACCGCACCGAATCGACGCTCAACTGACAGTCCTCTACAGCTAGTTTGTATGGGAACTCAAATTTTTTTTTCGTATTTTGACCTATGTTCAGTTTCATAGACTGATTAACCACCCGAGAGGTTGAAAGAGAGATACCTAAAGCCCTGTTTAAATAGATATGATAAAATTGCTGTGCCCTTACAGGGGCGTCATGTACCACCTTATACCTAATAAGTAATAAGATTTGCAATAAATATTATGATTTGAATTGAATTTCTGGAATCACTTGACGTTGATGCCACATTTAACATTCATTATGAGGGTTATTAGGTAGAATATAAGTATAGTGGTGATAGCCCAGTTGTTAATGAACCAGACTTGTAATCCGAAGGTCGCGGGTTCAAATCCTGGTGCGGGCCTGTACCACCAAATTCGTCATTTCGGATTTACGTTCGGATTTCTAATTATCACTTGCTCAAAGGTGAAGGAAAACATCGCGATGAAACCCGCCTATCCGTGATAATTCATTTTCAAAAGACGAGCGGTCCACCAACCCGCATTGGGCCAGGGTGGTGGACTATGACCTAAATCCCATTCGTATTGAGGCCCGTGCCCCTCGGTGGGGACGTATATGGGCTGGTAAGAAGAAGAAGAAGGTGATAGGTTGTCAGCCTTTTGCCTACAGCCCTCGCGTCCCACTTACTGGATTTGTACAACTTGGGAAGAGTTGGCAGCTGGCCCATTCTAAGTGTTTCTTTCATCCCAGTCCAGCGTGGAAATAAAATAGAGTATTATCGTCAAAAGTCCCCAAAAATGTTGAAACCAGTTTCTCATTAGCACATCACAGTGGCCGCTCGCCAATAATTAGTATAAGGTCGACAGACATCAAGTCAAGTTGTCATCAATATGGATTATTACGTAACTACGACACTCAAAATGTTAGGGCTTGTGCATATGTTACACATCCATCTATCTATGAGGTGACTTATTAGTTCAGAATTCAATTTCTTGGCAGTGCGCAATATAAAAGAATAACTGTTCATCCGGGAGTTCGTTCCTGTGGGAATTCAGGAAAATTATTTAGCCTGTCTTTTTTTATTTTTTTATTATTATAAGATGGGTTAACTCTTGACCGTAAAGGTCAAAGATGAGGTCGAGGATGAAGCGAGTTAACCCAGAAAATGCCCATAAAGGCACTGGTACTCCCACGCACCGACGGAACACAGCAAGCAGTTTGGCGTCGGACTACGGTAGGAGGGTGGTCGCGAACCAGACGGCCCTTTACAGAGCCTACCACACCGCATGAGACCATATGAAGACACCTCAGATTCAGAAAAAATAAAGTGGCGTTGCCTGGGATGGATTACTAGGAGGCAGGTCTCATTTGTGTTTCCTTAGTCGCCTCTTACGACACCCACGGAAAGAGATGGGGTGGTGTTATTCTCAACCGATCACCACACGGTTAAAATGAATATGTTACACATCCATCCATTTATGGACTTTAAATCATTACGGCCGGCCGGTTTGGTCAAGTGGTAGTGACGCTGCCTCTCGATCGGCGGGTCCTGGGTTCGATTCCCAGTCGGGGCAAATATTTGTGTAAAAAGCAGATGTTTGTTCTCGGGTCATGGGTGTTTGTGTTTGTCTTTTATGTATGTTTGGAGGGACCCACGACACAAGGGAAAACCTTAATGTGGGCCTTTAAGTGTGAAGCGTTTTTTATTTATTTATTAATTTTCAACCGACTTCAAAAAGGAGGAGGTTCTCAATTCGTCTGTATGTTTTTTTTTTAATTTATTTTTTGTATGTTTGTCATTATGTATTTAGTTCGGTGAACCTGCCCATCAAATGCGTATTTCTCTGGCTTATCTTATGTAACATCCTGGATGTTCTATGAAATAAATATCTATTTCGACTTTGACTTCTTATTTTAGAACTACATGGACGTTCTGTCTACCTCGAAAGGGATTATGGCTGGATGGAAGAAACAGTGTGTACCCGCCTAAAAACTCAAGTTTATCGAAATGTTAATCTGTTATTATTGTTATTGAATATTTAGTTATATTTGTCATGTCGTCTGCCAATTAATTCACGATTTAAGGATATTAGGCGTCAACTGTTGGAATTTGAACCTGTTGAAGTGTTAAGGGTAGTTCATAAACTACGGAATACCGAAATAAAGTATTTAAGTTTCGACAAAAAAGAGGGGTGTTTATAAGTTTGACGTGTGTATCTGTGGCTGTATGTGGCATCGTAGCTCCTAAGGGATCATTCAACAATTACGTGATCACCGAAAGGGGGGGGGGGGTCGGGTGCTTGGAACAGTGTGACCATTCAGTTTTTTTATACTTTTTCGGCATATTTTATCGACTTTTCCAAGCATCAGTATTGTTACGTAATCAAGGCGACGGGGGGGGGCTTAAAAACAAAAGATTACGCTGTGATTAAATGTGCACGCGGCAAGACTGTGGAACTCTCTCGCTCACACTGTCCGAGACAGCCCATCGCTGGCTGTGTTTAAGAGAAGAGTTAAAGAGTATTATCTTTCTTCTTGTAATGACTGTTAGGTTTAAGTATTGTATATGTATTTATATATGTGTTTATATATGTTTAAATTTTTGCTTAGTATGTTTTTTTTTATTGGTTTTCGTATTACGCGCACGACTATCTGCTAGTTTATGTTTCACATTTCCTATCCTTGGGTTTGCTGGAAGAAATTTCTAAATAGAAATAAGCTATACCTATTGTGTCGTCTATCTTTTCTTCTACTAATCTGTTTAATTTTCATGTGTGCAATAAATTGTTAAATAAATAATAAATAAATACATAGGGGTTAAAAAAACGGCCAAAAATGATCACGTAATTATTGAACGATTTGATCAAAATTAGTTCAGCCGTTTACAAGGTAGAAGCAATTGAATGTCGGGGGTGATACAACATTTTTAATTTTAGAGTTATGTAAATAATAACGTTTATTGTACAGGACATAAATAACAGACAAGACAGTACATACAAAAAGGTTCTGCTTATTTTTAAAAAGACATTTCTACCAGCAGACCTGTTGATAGGATAGAGGCCATCCATAAATTACGTCACACGAATTTCATGATTTTTTGACCCCCTCCCCCTCTTTGTCACAGCTGGTCACATTTGTAAGACTCCCCCCTCCCTAGCGTGACGTCACATATTTTGCATAATTTGAATTTTTTGTAATTTTCTAATAAAAGCAGTACTTAGCAGAGTTGTTTTTTTTTGGGAACTCAAAACTCATTGTCTCAAACAAAGAAAAACGTAAAAAGAGTGCTTGAGACTGAGGAGGTTAAGTTTGTAGTTAATAGTTAACACGTTTTGATACATATAACACAATTTGAAATGTGACGTCACGAAACTTATGACTCTTCCCACCCCCTTGTCACAAATTGTCACACTTTGCGGAACCCGTTATAATATGTTTAAAACTTTCGCATTTATAATATTAGAAGCAGCTCGAGCGCGATGAGCTCGCGCCGAATGCGCCGCGGTCCTATGTCAAAACGTCCACATTGACAACGCCAGAGGGCGAGCAAGCCTTTGCGCGGGGCCCTTGTGCAATCAAAGTGAATTGTCATCGTCGTTTGTACAGCCGTAGTACACGACCCACCCCTCTTATACAGTCGGCGTCGCGTTTTTATGGTTTAACTCAACAGTTGTGAGTTAAGGTCGAATCTAAAAACTATATACTTATTAATTTATGAACCAGGAAACTAAAATAGTCGAGTAAATTAAATATTTGATGTATTCGGTGCCATTGATACGTATGACATCAGTTTTTAAAATTAATTGCTTAAATAATAAATAACATAGTGATTTTTGCGAAATATATTAGTAATAGAAGCTGCCCGGGACTTCGTTTCCGTGGGAACTTTGTACAAATTAATTTAGGGCAGTGTTTTTCAAACTGTGGGTCGCGACCCCCAAGGTACATAGATTTAGCCTAAAAGGGTCTTAGGGAACTTAGAGGGTCGCCAGCACTTTACATATGATCCAAAGGGGTCGCGAATTCTAAAAGATTGAAAAACACTGATTTAGGGTAACACTGAGATCAAAATTAACAGAAGATACCCAAATTTAATAATAGTAGATTACCCAACAAGTGAAAAAAAGGTAAATTATTTTCGAGGGATACAAGAGCCGAGATACTTTTTTTTACGTGTTAGGTACTCTACTTTATGTGTTTGTTTGACTAAGTGAAAAAAAAAATTAATTTGGAACATGCGCGAATATACCGATTTTAGAAAGAAAAAAAAAGAAAATGTGCAAAGAGGTTGCATCTCTCGCTATAAAAACGTACTAAAAACCACCAAAACGTAATAAACTGGCTGTATGGAATATGGCTCAGTTTAAAATTTAAAATTTACAAATAGAAATTCCGCCAATTTTCTGTGCAATTTTCATGCATTTTTCTTGTAAAAGTTTCTGTTCAAAAACAGTTCTAATTTTACAATTAATGTCTAGTTCTTTTTTTTTTTCTATTGTTCTAGTATTCTATGTATTACCCATAATAAAATTTGATTACAAATCAGTCACAGAGTAATTATTTTCTCGTAGTCAATGATAAAAAGTAGAGTAATTAACACGTGAAAAAAAAATTCATCTCGGCTCTTGAATCCCTCGATCCGCTCAGGATTCAACTTTAGAATCCTTCGCCCCTCTCGGGATACAAATCAGTGCCTCGAAAAGAATTCACCTTTTTTTCCACTTGTTGGTAATCTACTATAGTAGGTCAGATGTTGTTTTTGTATAAAATGCATGTCTCCTATAATCAGGTAAGCACTGTAGACAAACTATTTTTACGATCTTTTGCTTGTACTTTCATGACAGACTGGGAGTAAAAGAAAAACTTAGAATGTGCCAGCTGCCAACTCTTCCTAGGCACACTGTTAAAGTCAGTAAGTGGGACGGGTATTGCTGTATTATGGGCGAAACCCACTACCACTTAGGTACGTATTAAAACCACTGATCCTGTCTACCCCGATAGAGATAACAGGCGTGAGCGTATGTGTATTTGTGTGTTTGTGTATTTGTTTTTCTTTCTTAGTGTTTTTTTTGTTTGTGTGTTTTTCTATTGTTGTGTCGTGATTGTGTCTTTCTGTGCTGTCTTTTTGTAAGTGTGTACTGTATTGGAAATAAAAATTCTATCTATCTATCTAACACAGGGTTTCCCAACCAGTGAGGCGCGCCCCCCTTGGGGGGCGTCGAGCGGTTCCAAGGGGGGCGCAGAGGTCCCTAATTTCTGCCTATTAAAAAAAATTACTAAACTCAATTGGTTAAGTTTTGTTGTATCCGTTCTCCACGCTACGAGTCATAAAATAATAGAGAAGAAACGGTTCAGGTTAACTGCATATACTCGTAAAAACAAAAGGTACATTTATTAAAATTCTATTGTCATATGAATAAAAATAAGCACCCTCATTTTTATCACTTTATCATTGTTTGTTTAATTTTCTTATATAAACTCCCAATTTCAGCCCCTAGAGGGGGCGTAGGATTTTAGCTCAACGTTAGGTGAGGCGCATAGGTTAAAACGTTGGGAACCCCTGATCCAACACAACATAGCTGAACCTACTACCCACTGGTTGGACAACCAGTCAGCAGGTCGTTTTGCAGAGACAGTGCGCCCGCGCACGCTAGGTCACGGCCCGCGTGACGTCATCGGTCGAGACATCCGATTTATCGGATCAAGGTAGATTGCATATTGCACCGCGTACATCATTATTTTATGTGGTGTGTTACGCATTGGGAGGTAGAGGGTTCTTTTATTTGTTTACTAGGTTCCTGCCCGGGATTTCGTTTTCAAGGGAATCTAGGGAATGAATTATACACATAAACCTTCATCTTGAATTAAATATCCATAGGTGAAAACCGTATGAAAATTTGTTGTCGTTTTTGAGTTTGCCGCGTTAAGATAGACAGACGCGTGCGTAAATTTGTTTTATAATGGGTTACAAGCAGTACTTTGGAGTTAAAGTCTGGAATAAATTTTTCTACACTAATACTATAAAGAGGAAAGATTTGATTGTTTATTTGCATTGAATAAGGCTCCGAAACTACTGGACCGATTTGGAAAATTCTTTCACCATTAGAAACAAATCAAATCAAATATACTTTATTGTACACACAAACAGAAAAATAACTAAAAATAAGAACAAATTTATATAAACCCAAGGCATATACAACAAGGCGGCCTTATCGCTTTCAGCGATTTCTTCCAGGCAACCTTAGGGAAGAATTTGAGAGAGGAAATATCATAGCGGGTGTACTAAAGAAATTATTAAGCTAGAAATCAATTATACCTATTATATCCTACAAAAATACATATATTAAATAACTACATATTTATACATACGAATAATACTATAATATAATAAACTAATATATATATAAGTATATATATAAATATAAATATATATGTTACAGTTAAAACTAGTTAGTAGTTAGAACGCGTTTTTCCTAGTTAGAACTAGTTTTTACTTGGTGCCTTTGTTAAAACTAGAAATAATCAGTTAAAACTAGAATTTACCACTGACATATTTGATTTTCAGATAAAACTAGTTGTCACATCGAGCTATAGTTAAAACTAGCTATAGTTAAAACTCCCCCCCCCGCGGAGATTATATCGGGGCAGAAACTGTAGGTTAGGTTTGTTAGTAGCCTAGCCTAACCAATCCGTTAAGGGTTGGTTAGGTTAGGTTAGGTTAGAACTGCGACCCCCAACGCACGAGCCGAGCGAGCGAAGCCCCCCCGCGGAGATTATATCGGGGCAGAAACTGTAGGTTAGGTTTGTTAGTAGCCTAGCCTAACCAATCCGTTAAGGGTTGGTTAGGTTAGGTTAGAACTGCGACCCCCAACGCACGAGCCGAGCGAGCGAAGCGAGCGTGCTGCGGCAGCGGCCGGCGAAGTGCCAGAAAAGACTTTGGTTGCGTTAAACGGTAAGCACAACAACTACATAACCCACAACATAACCTCAAGCCAATCAGAATAAAGTATGATGAACTCTAACCTCGGTCGGAACAGTTTTAACTGACTCGCTTCGGGAAAACGCGTTTTGTCTTGCAGAAACTAGTTTTAACTGATATTTGATTCAGACATTAGTCAATTCTAGTTTTAACAAAGGCACCAAGTAAAAACTAGTTCTAACTAGGAAAAACGCGTTCTAACTACTAACTAGTTTTAACTGTAACATATACATACAATAATACACACACACATCACACAGCGTCGGAAAGCGCGTTGCAGATAAATAGTTATATTACTATTTGTAGCCACATTGTTCCTCAAAGCGTGCCCTAACGAGACTTTAAAATTTTTGAAGAGTGCTAGCCAGCCTTATATCAGGAGGAAGGGCATTCCATAGCCGCACGGATTGCACAGCAAATGATTTGCTGTAAAAATCCTACATTATCCGTGATGAACATAGGCTACATATTTAGTCCCGAGCGGAATACTAGTATATGGAGTTAAAGTCTGCAATAAATGTCGTTTTATTTTATAAATCACAAAGAAGCGCTTGAAGACGATGATTATAGATGATTTACGATCCTTGTACGGTTATTATGCGCATAAATTGTAAACATCTGTAGCAATGCGGACTTAAAGCTCTATACGGAAAACAATCCGTGGCATTGAAGTTATTGGAATATGGAGGATTTACTTAATAGTATAGTAATAGCTTAATATACAGGCTGTAAAGGACAGCTTAGCAAAAACTTAAACCCAGAATACAGACCAATAATTCGGAATAATCTTCCAGAGATTCCAATTTTTTCAGGATTTTAAAAAAAATTCTGCTTTAAAATTGAAATATGTGACTGTGAAAATGGAAAGGTACTGTAGAGGTTCTATTACCTCTACGTTTACCATCTCCTTGTAAGGCCTTTAGCCGATGGTTCCTACTTTAAATGATTGGGGTCATTTCGCGCCTTTTATAAATAACTGACGTAGTCCCTTCCGCGGCTTTGGCCGTGAAGGTCAGGTTTCCTTCTAATAAATGAAGTCAACCAGTTAATTGTGTTTCCCTGGTTGTCGAACCTGTCACCAGCTCCCTCAGAGCTACGCCACAGTACATTCGTGATAGTCGTTAAGGTTCACAATTAGTGTGATGAGCTATTGCAAATAGCTCTTATTGACTACCACGAAAGTTGTACCTTTTAGTAAACACAGTCACATATTTATTCTGGGTTAGACCGCCCCTATTCCGTACCGCCCCCGTCCGGATCGCCCTCAGTCGTCTTTTAAAAGTTTTGAATACTTAAATGTACAGTCAGAAACAGAATTGTTTTGTAATTTAGATATTTTATAAAATATATTTTCTATACTAATATTATAAAGAGGAAAGATTTGATTGTTTGTTTGTTTGTTTGCATTGAATAGGCTCCGAAACTACTGGACCGATTTGAAAAATTCTTTCACCATTAGAAAGCTACATTATCCCCGATGGACATAGGCTATATTATATTTTCAAAAAAATTAGGGATCCTTACTGAAACTCAAATAATGTAACCCAAGGTGTAAAAAAATTACCTAAAATATTCTTTACATTGCGTGCGCTGCGTAAACTATTGATGATAGAATAAAATAATGTACTACGACTTTGCAGAACACATAAATATTTATAAAAATTGTCGCGACAGCATATGTCTAACTATTATAGTTATGCCCCAATATGTGTTCTTTTATTTTAAAAATTGAATTGAAATTCCGCCCGTTATAAAATGCTCTTTATTTGTATCTTGGTATTAATCCTTATCAAAATAAATTACTTCATATTCAAGACTGCTTTAATATCTTTATACAACTTTTTGAATTATGCAATTCGGACATTCCATTCAAAAGATATCACGAGTTTAAAAATGTAAGTATTGAAAAAAAGTTTCGTGGTCGCCGCTCATCCTGCTCAGCTAGCTAGCTATGCAGCACCTTATGCGATGTAGGCGTCACTGGGGTACGGGCCGTACGGGCGGGGAGGAGTCAGTATCAATAAATGAAAAAAAAACTTCAGAAATTTTAGTAATATGGTATAAAATCAATCAATATCTATAGTTGTGTATGCTGTACGACAGCAATGCAGACTGCTTTTCCAGTCTCGGTGGACATTCCCTCTACTGGTAATTTAGGTCCGTATTACCTAAATTACTAAGCTTGATCTATACTTAAGTATTGTTTGTCTCTTTCTTTCACTATCAAAATGACAAAGACGACTGCTGCTTAAGTATAGATCAGTCTGAGTCGTGTTCTATAATACGGACCTTAGATGCACATTGCATAAGTGCTCAGAGCATTTCAAGCAATTAGAATACTCTCTTCGTACATGATAAATACTTCAATAAGGCTACCTATATGCTATTTTAGGTTTCAAAATTATTCGTCTGTTTAAAGGTGTTTTTATCTATGCAACAAACATGATTATTCTATTCAGCTTACGTCTTTATTAAGTAAGTAATTAAAATCAAAAAGTTATATTTTTACAGCATCATTGTATTCTATGTATACCTTTCTGTAGCTTTCTATGTAATACCTATCAATGTCAAGTGTATAAGATCTCAACTTTTATTTGTTTGGTTAAGAATTATCAAAATGGCGATGAACTTTACAGCACTAAGAAAGGATTTTTCTAAATTCTACCCCTAAGGGAGGTGAAATGGGGGTTGAAAGTTTGTATGGAGAAAACAATTTTTTTGCAAATTTTGACTCAAAACTTCGTCAAGATATACCTCGAAGCAAATAAACGGACACGTGTTTCACTATTTTTCAAAAATCATCCCCTAAAGGGTCAAGAATGAAACGGGTGACTAAAAGAGTTCTTTGCGCGAGCGAAGCCGCGGGGAAAAGCTAGTATTATATAAATTTATAACAAATCAAAATGGAGGACGAAAATTATTACATGCTGGACATTCATGTTTTTCAAAGAAATAACAAATTTTCCAGTGTGTGTGTGTGTCATAATAAAAGACGTAAAAGGTGTTCTGGATTTGTGAAATTAGTGACTGAAAGTAATCATGTGCGACTTCAGACAAGGTACAGTGACTGTAAACCAAACTTTGCCTAAAATAAATTTAAATCGCATGTAACCAGCAATGTATAAGAGCACCTACTTATTTAAGTCCTTACAATAAGTACTGTAGGGTTCATCATCATCATCAGCCTGTATCAGTCCACTGCTGGACATAGGCCTCTCCTATGGCACGCTACTGAGCTCGGTCTTCAGCTCTCCTCCTCCAACCACTGCCCGCTACTTTACGAATATTAAGGTTGTGATAGTAAGGTTGTGGAGAAGCAAATAAAAAGATTATTTATTATCATCCCCGCACAAAGTTTTCTTATGGCGTTATTAATTTGACTAAAGAACCCCAACAGAGAAAAATAAGAAGCCCATTTTGATCAGTTGCGCTTAAAAAATGGTGTCAAATGAGTCACGAGGCACTCCGTATAAGTGGTTTATGCAATTTATACAGCGATCCATAAGTGCACTTGTTATGCAAAGTGATGCATCACGCTTTATCCTTCGAGGACGGGCAGAGAGCTTAATTAACACGAAACACTGCAGTTTATAAGATGACTATACATTAGCGAAACTTAGAGGAACTTTTACTATAGGCAAATCTATACTAATATACAGGGTGTAAAAGACAGCTTAGCAAAAACTAAAACCCTGAACACAGACAATCATTCAAAATGATTTTCCAGTGAAATTTTTCTCCGGAAATTAATTTGCAATAAAAAAACAATAATAACAACGTAAAACACGAAAAACAGCAAAGTAAAACGCACTCCGACAGCAGCGCGGCGCGGGGGAAAACGCGCGCCGCGCGGTTTTACGATACGTTGCGTAGCGCAAAAGCAAGTAAATAATGAAAATTCCTTTACATAACGTTTCCTTCACGTTTTCACAAATTTCAAGTAAAACATTTATTGACTAGAATTGAAAATTCAGGTTTAGCACTTGCTCGTCTGAAAATTATAGCGCTCCATGTATCTCGAGTATGCTTTTATAGCTTCTCAAACAGGCCTCTTTTGTATGAAAAATCGTGAAATATCCCTAGACCGTGTTGATGTGTATATTAGTGTATAGTGTAGTTGACGTTTTGGTTTGCAGTCATCTGCTGATAGGTATGGTTGAGATTGAAGTTATATGTACGCTTTTAACGTGGACAATTATCCATCAGATTTTGTTTCACCAACATCAATTTGCGACCTATTGCTATTGGTCTCTACCTACCCCCATGCGACACAAGCATGAGCCAATCTATGTTATTTCAAACCCACTTATCCTATCTTAAAAGTGACCCATTGCATTGCATCAACTAACACAAACTTTTATAATTACAGCTATTATGGTTAACTGGAGTTAAGCAAGCGACTGTCAAATCTGTCAGCGAGTTAAGTCATAGTTTGGCTAGCTAAAGTTCAAAGAATACCGACGATGACTACTTCAGAGTTATTTACAGAGGGCCGCAAATCAGGTTGCCATTACCACACGCATTTTTTTGCCGTGTGGTGATCGGTTGAGAATAACAACACCCCATCTTTCCGTGAGTGTCGTAAGAGGCGACTAAGGAAACATAAATGAGACCTGCCTCCTAGTAATCAATCCCAGGCAACGACATTGCATTTTTTCTGAATCTGAGGTGTCGTTCTATGGTCTCATGCGGTGTGGTAGGCTCTGTAAAGGGCCGTCTGGTTCGCGACCACCCTCCTACCGAAGTCCGACGCGAAACAGCTTGCTGTGTTCCGTCGGTGCGTGAGAGTACCAGTGCCTTTATAGGCATTTTCTGGGTTAACTCGCTCCATCGTCGACCTCATCTTTGAGCTATAAAGGTCAAAATGGGTCAAGGTTGAGGTAAGAGTTAACCCATTTAATAAAAATAAAAAAATAACGCAGAGTGGGCCACTAAATACGTCTTATCGGTCATTTGAGGATTTATTTCTCATTAATTTTATCACTTGCTCAGCGGTGAAGGAAGACAAGTCAAGTCAAGTCAAAAGTGTTTATTTCATTGAACATATAAAATGATACTTGAACACGTCAATATTATGAATTACATTAGCACTTTTGACTTTGCGCCTATTCGCAAAGGTGCAGTCTTCCTCAGGAGAAGAATAGGCAAAAAACTCCGAGGGTCGCTCTTTTTAAGTCAATCATATAAATTTTCTTACTTTTAATTTTAATTGACTTAATATCTGAATAACTCTGGAGCTGAGCAATTTATTCCCATGGTTGCTTGTCTAACAGATAATCCGAAATTCTATAATAGCCCTTTTTACAAAGTTTTTGTTTAATTATCGTCTTAAATTTTTCTAAAGGTAGGTTTTGAATACACATGGGAATCTTATTGTAGAAGCGTATACATTGACCCATAAAAGAGTTTGTTACTTTGTAGAGACATAGTGAAGAAACCCGCACGTCTAAGAAAATTCGTCCACCAACCCGCATTGGGCCAGCGTGGTGGACTATGGCCTTAATCCCCTTCGTGTTTGGTGACGAGCGGCCAGCTTGGACGACTATAGCTTAAAGAAAACCCCTTGTTTCGGAAAGGGATACCAAACAGTTTTCTTTTACGCGTGACCAAAATTTGGACGATGATTCTCTTCATGAAACTTATCAATTAGCTTTAGAATGTAAAACGCCGATTTTATTTTCATACTTAATTCAACCTGAAGTTGTTCGTGTGAAGTAGTTTCGTGGACTAATTCACATCCTTCTTTTCGCTAACTACTTAAGAGGAGCATCTCAGTTTGGACAAGCGTCTCAGTTGTTTTTCATGCTGTCTCGATGTCGACCACCCGTCTCAGACTTGTGCGAAAGGGACAATTGCAGCTTTCCGGCAAAATGCCGAGTTTTAATTCCAAAATTATGAATTTAGGCGTCAATGAATTCCTACCCCAAAAACTTAATGAAATCGTATGTTTTTGGTCTCTATCAATTTGTAAGCGTATAGACGAGGTTCGTACGTTTTGTTTTTTCCAAAATTGTTCTTAGTTTTTCAACAGTCACCTCTTAAATTTTGAGAATTTTTTTGACGAAAAATGCTGACTTTTAGTCTCAAATATAGTTTTGTCTACTAAAAATACCAAAAAAATCAAAACGTACGGACCTAGTTTTTTGTGTTCCTGACAGGGATTCTTTGACGTTTAGGGGATGGAATCCATTGACGCCGTTTGTATGGGAAAAAAACATTGAGACGATCCTCTTAATTAAAAAATACCCAATAAAAATAATCGCAAGGTCTCTCGAATAAGAAACCAAAATTGGATCAAGCTGTACATTTAAATTTTAAATTCAATTCAAAAATCGTCTTCATATTATTAAAATCTTTACCGGAATTAAGGCGTTAATCTAATTAAAACAACGACGAGGTCCAGAGGTTACATAAATCAGTATTAAACAGTAATAATGTCCGCGCGTCCGCTGACCAACCAGTCAGGTGACCGCGGCGTCCCTGACCTTAAGTAGTCACATGCACGACCTTTTCATCTTTTTTGTCAGTTTTTGACGAAGTTATTCCTTTCTATTTGATGAGTTTTATGCTTTTTAATATTATTTTTTGTATTGGGTGTCTTTAAAGGAGAACGGGTAATTTTGTATGGACACTGGACCCAGAAACAAAAATTTGACTGTAGTATAATGGTCCGTGTTGTTTTTTATTGCCCTAGTGTAGTAGATTAATTATTTAAAGAAGCAGGTTTGAATTCCATTGGAGTAAAAAGATACAAATTATTTTATCTAAGGTACATAGCGCGTTATTTTATAATTATATTGGGTGTTAATCACTGAATATTGATTTTTAGTCATAAAAATAATTATGATTACTGAAAGTGATAGCAACAGAATATATATTTTTTTGCCGATAAAAACTTTTTTCTCCAATGGAATTCAGATGTGCCGCCTTAGAATAAATTAAACTACTCCACAAGAGCAATGATTACCAATATAGGTCATAATGCTACAATCAACTTTGTATTTGGGTACGCTGTTACCCATTCTCCTTTGCAAAAATTAAGGATGTGAATCAGCCAACGAATCTGAAAAGCTTTCCTTAAGGAAAATATGTCAGATTTTTTTCTTTTATCAGCCCATATTACGTACCCATCGAGGGGCACGGGGCCTTCCTTCAAAATACTAAAGGTATTTACTTAGGCCATAAAGGAATTTTCTTAGACGTGCGGGTTTCAACACTATGTTTTCCTTTACCGCTGAGCAAGAAAAATCCATGAAAAATCCATACATAAATCCGAAATAAAATATTTTTAACAAAAAATTGACCCGCCTTCAAAAAGGGTGAAATATTTTTTTAAAACTATGTTCACGAGTAAGTAGTGGTTACGGGTAAAACAGCAAATAGGTGAATTCATAGCGGAATATGGTAAATAGAGAGGAATGTTTTTTTTGACGTCGGCGCCGAACAATACTCGCATGGCATAATTATCTTAGTATTTATACTGCCAAAAAAAGCTTGTACGAATACTTATTTCATTAAACTAGGTCCTGTTCAAACCAGCGCCGACGTCAAAAATAACATTCCTCTCTATTTACCATATTCCTCTATGAATACACCTATTTACTGTTTTACCCGTAACCACGACTTACTCGTGAACACAGCTTTAAAAAATTATTTCACTCTTTTTGAAGGCGGGTCAATTTTTTGTTAAAAAT
The DNA here is from genome assembly GCA_949987775.1 of Aproaerema taeniolella. Lineage (NCBI taxonomy): Eukaryota > Metazoa > Arthropoda > Insecta > Lepidoptera > Gelechiidae > Aproaerema > Aproaerema taeniolella. Next base: position 743,498 of record OX465244.1, read on the forward strand.
ATTTTATATATATTTTTTAAAGGTTATCATTTATAATACTAATATTATAAAGAGGAAAGATTTGTATGTTTGTATTTTTGTATGTAATGCCTCCGAAACTACTGGACCGATTTGAAAAATTCTTTCACCATTAGGATGCTACATTATCCCTGAGTAACATAGGCTACATAATTTTCACCAATTCCCACGGGAACGAAGTCCCGAGCGGGATGTTAGTCATTCATATAACTCCCTCGTAGATTTATTATAAAGCACTAAATCACTCGAGATTAAAGAGTCAACCTATAGTGATCAATTACTAGAGAGTTAACCTATAGTGATCAATTACTTTCACCCCACGGAAAGATATGAGGTGGTGATATTCATAACTATTCGCAAGATGGCAAGAAAGATACGGGGTAGTACAATTCTCAAACCGATCGATCGCCAGATGGCATGACAGATATGGGGTTGTGGGTGATATTATCAACCGATCACCAGACGGAAGGAAAGATGTGTGGTGGTAATATACTCTACCGGTCACTAAACGGTGACCGGTAGAGTAGGTAGCCCCAGGACACAAAGGAGCCCTATAAAATAACTCAAAAGTCTCAGGGAACAACTTCGCTTTTGCTTCGTTTACATTTTACAATGATGACCTATTATCATCCACATATATGACCGTAAATTTCAGTTTATTTTTTATTTTTGACCTAAACTACTGAAGCGATTTCGATAAAAATTTTATGGGACCAATCTGAAAGTAGATGCTTTCGAACTAAAAAAAAAATTTGAAATCGGTCTACAAATGACGGAGTTTTGAGGTAACAAACATAAAAAATTAAAAAATAAATAAAAAATCACCCGAATTGAGAACCTCCTCCTTTTTTTAAAGTCGGTTAAAAAAGTAAATTGCGTAAATTCGACCATTTTCATACAAAAAGCAGGCAAAAAGTGCATTTTCGTTTTCGTTTCCGTCACGTTTTCACAATTTTGAAGTAAAACAAAATTTATTGACTAGAATTGAAAATACAGTTTTAGCACTTGCTCGTCTGAAAATTATATCCCTCCATGTATCTCGAGAATGCTTTCATAGCTTCTCAAACAGACCTCTTTTGTATGAAAAATCGTGCAATAACCCTAGACCGTGTTGATGTGTGTATTTAGCAATCCACTAAACTGAACTTTCTTTAAGGAGTGTCGAAAGGTGAAAAAAATGCCGTCTCTGAAAAGTCGATTTTTTTTCGAACTTGCATATGGAATTACCAGGTATCAAACCCAGGGTCATTAATAATACAACTCAACAGGCTCATAGCTCAGTGGCGCTCGCTAAATCTCAACCAAACACTGAGATTAAGCAATGTACAAAGAGCAGAGAACCTGATGAGTGACCGAAGTGGCAATTCATGACGAGCGTTTACGTGCTTCAGAGGGCATGCCGTCGGTCCCGGCTGTTGATTAACTAAGACAGACTCCATTTGGCGGTTTAAAAACTCTCAGCCCCGTATCACAAAGGAGACCCAAGTAATGATCTATACTTAAGTATTGATAAAAATGAAAAAGACAACTGCTACTTCAGTTTGGGTTTGCTGGAAGAAATTTCTAAATAGAAATAAGCTATACCTGTTGTGTCGTCTATCTTTTCTTCTACTAATCTGTTTAATTTTCATGTGTGCAATAAATTGTTAAATAAATAAGGATCAGAGTCTGAGTAGCATTCTGTAATACGCACCCGACACTACAGTTAGTCAACTTCGCTACATCTTATTATACCTTCAAGATAAGAAAGAAGCTTTTACATTTGTCAACCTTACCAATTTTCTAACCAAATCATAGTAACGACCTTGACGAAATCTAATAATAAAAAAAATGTCGCAGATCCGTAAATTATTAAAAAGAATAGATTAATAAGATGTCCTATAGTTAACAGACCGGCGCTTGCGCATCTTCGAAGGCTACATAAGAGCAATCACGCGGCCATATCGTCAGTCGTTTGTTAATCGTCAAAGTGAACGAACGTCAAAATGGTGAGTGAGTGCGTGGGTTTACAAAGTGATTTTAGATGTTGAATTAATAAATAGCTCGGATTATGTGTTTATAAAAAAGTTAACCTTTAAGAATGTGTTAAATAAATAAAAAATAGACTAATAAAAAGTGTAAACTATATTTGAATTATAAGCTCGGATTACTTACATGTTGAAATATATTTTTTTAGATGTTTAGAAATGTGCTAAACCAAACACGTGCATTTAATTTAAGAAATTATAAATTGAACGAAAATAACTCTAATATAGTAGTGATAAATTCAAATCAGAAAATTAAGATCATTATATTTCATGTGATTTAGTGTGGGATTTCAATTTTTAACCGAAAATAGAAAAAAAGAGAGGGATCTCAACTCAATTGTTTTTTTGTATGTTTGTTACGCGAAACTCCGCCATAAATTTAAATAATTCAATGCTCAACCATTATAATACAAGTGGAAAAAGATCCTCCTAGCTTTTTTTTTTCTAAACGTAGACACCACTCGGGCGCATCCCCCGAGCGCTACCCGCACCCCTCGCGTGCCTGGTGTAGGAGTAATGTCTACGTTTAGGCAAAAAATGAACTATTCCCATTGAAAATTTTTTTTTCATAAATGTGTTCTTTGAGTGATACTGGTTCAGGATTTTGAATATACTTAGGAGGTTAGTTTTCACCCAGTATAAGTAATAAAGTTCATTTACTTGAAGTTTTCGCGCTCGCGCTTTAATAATATTTGAAGTCTGCAAAAAGTTGTTTCCAAATGTATGTACTTACTCACAAAACAACTTTCGTCTTCACTCTCTTTTTCTCAATAAATACTTTCCTGATATTCTATACAATATTTCTCTATCGTATAACAATTACGCGCTTCGCTCGCGAAAACAAAAGGTCCGATCGTTTAAATTTTAAAAAAACTTGTAGCTCTTTACAAATTAAAGAAAATTGTAATTTTTGGCTATTCTTTCTAAAAAGGTCGCCGGCACTTGACTTACCTGCGTCTCCGCTATCTCAGCATAGGCACTATGCTGAGTGCACCCTGTGTCAATACGTTGTATCTACGTTGTTATACGTTGTGAACAATTGTAACTTTTGGAATTACTTGACAATATTTTTCTTAATTGTAATGTTGTACGATGTGACATTTTCACATGTAATGTAATAGTATAACAACCCTTGGTTGTCCGAAATAAATAAAATAAACTAAAATATAAATAATCTATTAACAAATAAAAAATAACACGACTTATTTAAATGAATGTTTCATACAATGAAATATAGTCAAAGTATTTTTTATATTTTTATGTGGTAATGTATGTCACCGTAACATAGTAAAATTATAATCTCTCGGTACTTCGTGAACTGCCCTATTTTTCTTTCACATTGACGGATTTTTTAAATAATATTAATCATCATATCAGCCTATTGCAGTCCACTGCTGAACATAGGCCTCCCCCAAGGTGCGCCCCCCAAGCCACTACCCGCTATCTTCTTTAGGTCACCTGACCATCTGGCTGGGGGGCGTCCTACACTACGTTTGCCAAGACGTGGTCTCCATTCGAGAACCTGTCTACTCCAACGCTCGTCGGTTCTGCGACAGACATGGCCAGCCCACTGCCACTTCAGCTTGCTACACTTTTGGATAATATCCATCACTCCGGTTTTCTGTCGGATGACCTCGTTTCGGATTCCATCCCCTAGCGAGATCCCGAGCATGGAGCATTCCATTGCTCGCTGAGCGACGTGCAATCGGTGGGCCAACCTCACTGTCATGTTCCACGTTTCGGCTCCGTAGGTCATAAAATATTAATGCACCAACAGAACTTAAAGAGCCTAACCTAATCTAACATAAATAAACTTTTCCTAATTTAAAGAAAGTCTCCCTAGTTTCGTGAATTTATAAGTTAACTGGGCAAATTGTTTTAGAACCACTGATGCTCTGCCTACCCCAATAGGGGTTATAGGCGTGAGCGTATGTGTGTAAATTGTAATATCACGGGAGATTATAATTTGCTTAGTGGTTTTTAAAATTTTCCGGTGACTTTGGTTTAGACAAATCGTATTTAAATTATTTACGAATGTTACGCTTCGTATTAGTACACAATAGTCAAGGCTACGAAACCTAAATCTAAATAGCTGACCTTTGCTCGAGCTAGGTCCCAGGCCGTGGGAATAGCCTAAACTCCCAGGTCTCATTACGTTCTAGTGCATTCTTGTAGGACTAAAAACAACCTAAGTCAAGGTTCGTCGTGACTTTGGTATTTCGTGAACTTTTCTATACATATTGTAAAGAGGAAAGATTTGATTGTTTGTTTGTTTGCATCGAATAGACTCCGAAACTACTGGACCGATTTGAAAAATTCTTTCACAATTAAAATCCTACATTATCCGGGATGGACATAGGGTACATGATTTTCCCGAATTCCCACGGGAACGAAGTCCTGCGCGGGAAGGTAGTCACTAGATAACCAAATGATTTGTGTCCTCAATTTTCGCCAACTGATTTGAAATCGTTGTTGTTTTTAACCTCAGACGAAAACAGAGGGGTGTTATAAGTTATAAGTTTAACGCGTGTATGTATCTATCTGTGGCATCTTCTTATCGTGTAGGTATAGTCAAGTGTATGGGTTGGTGGACCGCTTTCGTCTTTCGAAAATGAATTTTCTTGGACGGGCGAGTTTCATCACGATGTTTTCCTTCACCGTTGAGCAAGTGATAATTATAAATCCGTACATTAATTCGAAAAGACGAATTTAGTGGTACAGGCCCGCACCAGGATTTGAACCCGCGACCTTCCGATCACAAGTCTGGCTCATTACTAACTGGGCTATCACTGGTTCATTCATACATTCACACCTAAATGCCTTGACAGGGTAGGCAGAGCATTTTGTGGTTATTAAACCAATAGACGCCACGTTTAACATACAAACATCCACACCTAGGGATATTGCACGATTTTAATAAAAAAGAGGTCTGTTTCAGAAGCTATAAAAGCATACTCGAGATACATGGAGAGCTATAATTTTCAGACGAGCAAGTGCTAAACCTGAATTTTCAATTCTAGTCAATAAACTTTGTTTTACTTGAAATTTGTGAAAACGTGACGGAAATGAAAACGAAAATGCACTTTTTGCCTGCTTTTTGTATGAAAATGGTCGAATATACGCTATTTTTTTTTTCATTTTCCCAGTCGGGGCAAATATTTGTGTAAAAAGCAGATGTTTGTTCTCGGGTGTTTATGTTTGTCTTTATGTATGTTCCAAGGGACCCACGACACAAGGGAAAACCTTAGTGTGGGCCTTTGAGAGTGTGGCGTTTGAATGTGTGGCGTTTATGTTCGTCACGTTTTCACAAATTTCAAGTTAAACAAAATTCATTGACTAGAATTGATAATTCAGGTTTAGCACTTGCTGGTCTGAAAATTATAGCCCATGTATCTCGGGTATGCTTTTATGGCTTCTCAAACAGACCTCTATTGTATGAAAAATCGGGCAATATCCCTAGACCGTGTTGATGCGTATACATTTTAAGGATTATTATATGGAATATGAGTATAGTGGTGATAGATTGTCAGCCTTTCACCCGCTATACAGCAAAACCCTGTGTCCCTCTGTCTTCTACAGTATACTTGGGAAGAGTTGGCAGCTGGCACATTCTACGTTTTTATTTCACTACCAGTCCAGCGTGGAAGTAATAACACCCCTCTTTTCTTTTCCCGGGGTTATTAAAGAAACAAAATAAAATAAAAAAACATAAATTGTATCTTCCAGAAACTGCTAATCCTCTCCTGTTGCCTGGCCGCGGCTGTTGCCGACGTGTCCCACATCTTAGCCAAGAAGACCGAGTCCCAAGACGCGCGCGCCGAGATCTTACGCTACGAGCAGGATGTCGGTCTAGAGGGGAAGTTCCAATACGCGTTCGAAACTAACAACGGAATCTCGCATCAAGGACACGGCGAGCTGAAGGACCCTAATGTTGTAAGCGCCCTGATAACATAATTACCCGAGTAACTTAACCCTAGTCGTAATAACCAGGGTGACTTAACCCTAAATTAACGGAATCTCGCATCAAGGACACGGCGAGCTGAAGGACCCTAATGTTGTAAGCGCCCTGATAACATAATTACCCGAGTGACTTAACCCTAGTCGTAATAACCTGAGTGACTTAACCCTAAATTAACGGAATCTCGCATCAAGGACACGGCGAGCTGAAGGACCCTAATGTTGTAAGCGCCCTGATAACATAATTACCCGAGTGACTTAACCCTAGTCGTAATAACCTGAGTGACTTAACCCTAAATTAACGGAATCTCGCATCAAGGATACGGCGAGCTGAAGGACCCTAATGTTGTAAGCGCCCTGATAACATAATTACCCGAGTGACTTAACCCTAGTCGTAATAACCTGAGTGACTTAACCCTAAATTAACGGAATCTCGCATCAAGGATACGGCGAGCTGAAGGACCCTAATGTTGTAAGTGCCCTGATAACATAATTACCCGAGTAACTTAACCCTAGTCGTAATAACCAGGGTGACTTAACCCTAAATTAACGGAATCTCGCATCAAGGACACGGCGAGCTGAAGGACCCTAATGTTGTAAGTGCCCTGATAACATAATTACCCGAGTGACTTAACCCTAGTCGTAATAACCTGAGGACTTAATCCTAGACATAATAACCAGAGTGACTTAACCCTAAATTAACGGAATCTCGCATCAAGGACACGGCGAGCTGAAGCACCCTAATGTTGTAAGTGCCCTGATGACATAATTACCCGAGTGACTTAACCCTAGGCATAATAACCTGAGTGACTTAACCCTAGACATAATAACCAGAGTGACTTAACCCTAAATTAACGGAATCTCGCATCAAGGACACGGCGAGCTGAAGCACCCTAATGTTGTAAGTGCCCTGATGACATAATTACCCGAGTGACTTAACCCTAGGCATAATAACCTGAGTGACTTAACCCTAGACATAATAACCAGAGTGACTTAACCCTAAATTAACGGAATCTCGCATCAAGGACACGGCGAGCTGAAGGACCCTAATGTTATAAGTGCTGTAACTCTAATGACAATAACCTGCAAATAAATATTTCTATTCTATTCTATTCTGAGTGACTTAACCCTAGACATAATAACCTGAGGACTTAACCCTAGACATAATAACCAGAGTGACTTAACCCTAATATTAACGGAATCTCGCATCAAGGATACGGCGAGCTGAAGGACCCTAATGTTGTAAGTGCCCTGATGTCATAATTACTCGAGCGACTAAACCCTAGGCATAATAATCTTATTGACTTATCCCAAGACAAAATAACCCAAGTGACTTAACCCTAATGACATAATTATCAAAGTGACTTAACCTTAATGACATAATAATCAAAGTGACTCAACTAGGGCTTTCGAATACCGGATTTTTTGAATACCGGTATTAATACCGAAAAAAAAATTCTAAATACCGGGATCCCGGGATACCGGTATTGAAAAAAAAATTTTTTTTTCAGATTTATCATTCTTTCGGAAGGTGTTTCTGTAGAAGGTATTTTCTCCACTAAATAAAACAAATAAGTTTGCCATGCAAAACCATTTATTTATGTAATAATATTTATGTATTATTATGTATTTATTACATCTCACTCAGACAGATCAGTCTTTTTGTAAACAATAATTCGTACTAAAAAAATTATGATCGAAAATTTCGGCCATATAACCAGTCTCTATTTAAATTAATCATATTAATAAAATTGTGTTTAATAGACCATTTAATACCCCATAAATGAAAGTAATAAAATTAATGATTTACTAAATTTTATTTACAAAAAATACATAAGAAAAAAACTGCTGATCTCGCCATAAAACAAAAACAGAAAACATGACATTTTTGAATAACATTACGAATTTTTTGAATTTATATATTTCGTATTGCCTCCTCATGCTTCCATTACTAGTCCATTGAAATGTTACATTTTTTAGGCCTTACCTTGCGTTTTTTAGAGGACGCAATTTTATTTTTTTGATGTGTAGGGGGGGTCAGTGTAAAGCTAAAACCAAGTTTGTGGGGTCGCCACCCTTGTCCCACGGCCGCCATCTTGAAAATAGGGGTTGAAATGGTTTTTACGGTATATCTCTTAAACTATTTATTTTATAAAAAAAATTTGGTAACATTTTTTGTTGCAAATTAAATTCTCTACAACTTTGGTCCAGTAAATTTTTGTCGTCGGACTATAAATAAAAAAGTTATAAGCGAAAATCTTCAGAAATTCGAGAAAAAAAATTATATTTTTCGATGTAACTTTTTTTTTATCATTTTACGAAAAAATGATATCAGACCATTTTTGTAGATCGTTTTTTGAGGAACAACTTTTATTTGCATCATTTTTTCATTAAGTCAATAGCTAAGGTTTTACAGCGCTCCGAAGTGAGTACTATTTTTCAGTACTCTTAACTATACCTATATTATACATGTGTACTAATAATATGTCATCAGTTATTGTTTTTTTTTATTTTTTTTTATTTTTTTTACTTTATTATAATTTTTTTAATTAAAAATTTTGCAATTTTATTAAAAATTAATTATTGACTCTTTTTCACTCCATAACAGAATTTAACAATTATTGATTTTTAAAATAATTTAAAACCTGGCTTGGTAACTTAAGTTACCAAGCCAAGGTGGGCTGGCTTAAAACGTGGCTTGGTAATTATAATGATCCTGAAGACTGGGGCTGGAAAAAATGTGGAAAATTATTGATGCCAGTGCAGAACTCAAAACCTCCAGCACCCCCTGAGCTTCTAAAATTGATTTTTTGCAAATGCAAAGGAAACTGTGGAGCGATGTGTGGATGTCGAAAAGCAGGACTGAAATGTTCTGCAGTGTGCTTCCATTGTTCTGGAGAAACTTGCAGCAACGTAATAGAACTCTCAGAATTAATTGATGAAAATGACTTTGATGATGAACCGCCAACATTAACACCCCTTCCTTCGCCAGTTCTCCCACTGGTATTTAATTTAGAAAGCCGATCAGATGCTGAGCCGCAGCCTGGTCCATCGAAACGACTGAGGACGGAGTAGTTGTAATTTAGAAAATCACCGTGGATTAGGCCTATCGGGGATACCACGTAAAAAAAAACGCGCCTCTAGACTCTACCTCGTGGGTGGTGGGGAAAAGACTCAATAATTAATTTTTAATAAAATTGCAAAATTTTTAATTAAAAAAATTATAATAAAGTAAAAAAAAATTAAAAAAATTAAAAAAAAAACCATAACTGATGACATATTATTAGTACACATCCCTACTAATATTATAAATGCGAAAGTAACTCTGTCTGTCTGTCTGTTACCTTTTCACGCCTAAACCGCTGAACCAATTTTGATGAATTTTGGTACAGAGATAGATTAGAGCCTGGGAAAGGACATAGGCTACATTTTATCCCACAGTTGGGCACGATATAACCTGTAGTCCACGCGGGCGGAGCCGCGGGCGGAAAGCTAGTGTATAATATAGGTATAGTTAAGAGTACTGAAAAATAGTACTCACTTCGGAGCGCTGTAAAACCTTAGCTATTGACTTAATGAAAAAATGATGCAAATAAAAGTTGTTCCTCAAAAAACGATCTCCAAAAATCGTCTGATATCATTTTTTCGTAAAATGATAAAAAAAAGTTACATCGAAAAATATAAATTTTTTTCTCGAATTTCTGAAGATTTTCGCTTATAACTTTTTTATTTATAGTTCTACGACAAAAAGTTACTGGACCAAAGTTGTAGAGAATTTAATTTGCAACAAAAAATGTTAACAATTTTTTTTTATAAAATAAATAGTTTAAGAGATATACCGTAAAAACCATTTCAACCCCTATTTTCAAGATGGCGGCCGTGGGACAAGGGTGGCGACCCCACAAACTTGGTTTTAGCTTTACACTGACCCCCCCTACACATCAAAAAAATAAAATTGCGTCCTCTAAAAAACGCAACCCCAAATGTAACTTTTCAATGGACTATACTGCGTTTACGCGGTTCGGCATACTGTACATCAAGTTCCTGATACGATTTTGGGGAATATTCTCCCATTCCTCTGTGAGAGCAATTGTGAGCTCAAGAAGTGTGGTTGGGGGAGAGTTTCGTTGTTTTACGAATCTCCCTAGCTCGTCCCAAGCATGCTCGATCGGGTTGATATCCAGGCTGCGTGCTGGCCACTCCATAGTATGGAGTCCATACGAGTAATGTTCATCTCTTGAAGATAGTCATTTACAATCTGACCTGTGTGAGGTCGGGCATTGTCATGCATAAAAATGGCATCCTCACCCAAATTGACCATAAATGGACCAACGTGTTCATTTAGGATTTCTTCCACATATCTTTCGCTAGTTAAAGAGCCGTTTTCTATGAACACCAGTTCTGTGCGACTCTCAGAAGAAATTCCGGCCCACACAAGTACAAACCCACCGCCTTAGGCTACTTTTTCTTCGATGCATGCTTGCTTGAACCTTTCCCCTGGTCTTCTATACACTCTGTGTCTTCCATCATGCTCGTAAAGCTTACATTTAGATTCGACGGAGAACATAACTTTTGATTAATCTTCAAAATTTCAAATTCAACTTGTTTTAGGCATAACTTAGTCTTGAAATACGATGCCCACGCTCCAATTTAGGGCCGTTTGCAGGTCTTAGTGGTTTCAAGTTAGCCTCAGCAAGTCGTCGTCTTACCGTCCATGCGCTTGGGTTACTTCCACCGAGGCGTCGAAACTGATTTGTAAGTTTAGTTCTTGTGAGAAAGCGATTACGAAGCATGGTGTTCACCAAATATCGATCTTCTTGTGTTGTGGTACGTTTTTGAGTACATATGAGTATCAAAATCAAAATTTAGCGTAAAATAGATAAAAAATATTAGATCTCATATAAGTCATAACTTACATTTTTATATCGTATCGTATCCATCCAGTTATAAAGCACGTACAACACAAAGTTACAGATCAGAGCCAGCCAAAACACTGCTACGATAACGCGTGCAATTCCACTGCTCACTGTTTGATGTCTAACTGCTTCGCCTTGCACCTGAGGCGGGGCGTGTTGGGAATTTTCCCTCCGCTACCGGGCGCCGTAGCGCTAGTGTCACCTCAAACTGGCAAGGACTCTTAAAATGACTTAATTTTGTTGTAATTGCCACTAAGTCGTTAAGTAATTAAAATATCGATTTGGAAATTTTCGAAATAATATAATTAATGTGTTTCTGCGGCAGTGATTGTCTATTGCAACGAGTTTTGTACTAAAATAAAATGAAATCACTAATACCGGGATCCCGGTATTAGACATGTCAATACCGGTATTGAAAATGTCTAAAAAAGTCCGGGATCCCGGTATTAGCCAATACCGGGATCCCGGTATTGGAAGCCCTAGACTCAACCCTAATGACATAAATAATCAAAGTGACTGAACTCTAATTTCACACTTACATGCATTCAAATTAACAACGGAATCTCGCATCAAGGACTCGATAACCTGAAGGACCCTAATGTTGTAAGTGCTATAAACTGTAATGACAAGTACCCGAGTGACTTAACCCTAGGCATAATAAATTCAAGTGACTTAACTTTAGTGACATAATAACCAGAGTGACTAACCCTAACGACATATTAAAGTGTGATTGAACTCTAATGACGCTATAATACGCGTTCGAAACTAACAATGGAATCTCGCATCAAGGTCACGGCAAGCTGAAAGACCCTAAAGTGCTACAACCTTAGTAATGAGAACCCTATTGACTCAATAACCCTCATGTCTGAACTCTAATCACACAATAATGAAATAAAATATGTTCATTGACATTACAAATATTTGTGTTTGTTGGGAATTTAATTCGCAACCTTTCAGATCAATCAGAAAGATCATTTTAGCACCAGAGGATCAGGCTAGTAATTAAATTGTTTTCTTCTATTGACAGGAAAACCCCATCCAGCATATGGCCGGTTCAGGATCCTGGGTGGACCCTACCGGTGAGGTGGTCAGCTACCAATACAGTGCCGATGAGAACGGATACGTAGCCACGGTAAGACAATTTATCATCGAATCTAGAGGTCTTCTTTTCAAGTAGGTATAATTGACTAACCCGGAAATACAGACGCAGGCAGAAAGGCAGAAAATTACTTTCCTTAGCAGTGCGCAATATGAACTATAAAGAAAAGAGGTCAGTCTTCTTCTTATCGTGTAGGTATAGTCAAGTGTGTGGCGAACTTGGCTAACCCTGGTATCAGAGTTTTCAAACCGCACAATGGCCTCTGACTTGGTTTTAACGACTGTGGTTAATCGACAACAGCCGGGACGGAAACGCTCGTGATAAATTGCCATTTTGGTCACCCATCGTAAAGAACCTGATCTGTGTACTTGCTTAACCTTACTGAACGTGAGCGCAACTGGGCTACGAGCTCTTAGAGGTAGTAAGTCAGGTTACCAATTTTCACTACAAAAGCCGGCGCTATTACGCTTTCGGCCGCCATCGCAACTTACAAGCGAGATAAGGGCGACGTAAAGCTCAACATGTATAGTCTGATGTGCTGCCGTGTGTACAACGCTGCTATGTCAATCCATACACTCACGCCTATAATCCCTGTAGGGGTGGCAGAGCTTCATGTGGTTCTAGAACCACTCGTTGTCATATTTGGCATACACTTAGAGGGTTGTTAGATGGAATATGAGTATAATGGTGATAGGTTGTCAACCTTTCGCCCACGGCCGACCCCGCGCATTCTACTAACTGGCTTCTACATTATTCTACATCTACACATTAACCGTGATAGCCCAGTTGGTAATGAGCCAGACTTGTGATCGGAAGGTCACGGGTTCAAATCCTGGTGCGGGCCTGTACCACTAAATTCGTCTTTTCGGATTTATGTACGGATTTCTAATTATCACCTGCTTAACGGTGAAGGAAAACATCGTGATGAAACCCGCCTGTCCAAGAAAATTCATTTTCGAAAGACGAGCGGTCCACCAACCCGCATTGGGCCAGCGTGGTGGATTATGGCCTAAATCCCCTTCGTGTTTCGAAGGGAGGCCCGTGCCCCTCGGTGGGGACGTATATGGGCTGATGACATTACGCCTGGGAAGAGTTAGCAGCTGGTTCGTTCTAAGGTTTCCGAAACAGAACAAGTCTAAGGCCCGTATTGCAGAACGCGACTCAGACGCTGATCTATACTTGAGTAGCAGTCGTCTTTGTCATTTCGATAGTGAGAGATAGAGACAATCGATACTCAAGTATAGATCAAGACAAGTCTCCTTCTGTAATACGGGGCTGAAGTCCGTATTTCAGAATGCGACTCAGAATCAGATATACTCTTAAGTATATATTAAGTGAGACATCGACACTTAAGTATAGATAAAGACTTAAGTCTACTTCTGTAATACGGGGCTAATACCGCTAGTGTTGCGCCACGGCCACTAATGTCGTATAATCGGTTTTCTAACAAATCATTTTTTTTCCAGGGTTCCCACATCCCCACTCCTCCTCCAGTCCCGGAGTACATTCTGCGCGCTCTCGAGTGGATCAGGACACACCCAGCGAAGCCCGAAACCCAAGAATTTCCTAGATTAGGTTAACTTACATTCATACAATAACTGTCGCAGAAAACGACTAATTTCTTTGGTGGACATCCCTGTCACTAATCCAATTTCATCGCCTTGAAAAGCAAGGTAAAACAAAAAACACAAACAAATACAAAAACTAGAAATTCATTGTAAGACAATAGTGAAAGTATTTTTATGAAACATTACTTTTATACCACGAAAAATGGCTTTCAAAGAAATTAGAAAAGGACTGCGCAACTGTTAACCAACGCCGAAGAAAAAATCAGACTGAATGCGACTTGAATCCTTTGCCGAAAACGAACAGCCAATCTTGTGCGTTTATTATCACGTCATATTCAAATTGACCAATCAAATCGTTTTAACACTTTCTTTGGCTTAGGATTCTAGCTTTTTGAACATCTGAATTTTTATTTCGGTGTTGCAATGTAAAATAGTAATATTTATAACATAAATACTCATTATATGTATGTATATAAGCAAATATCTATTTTGTACAGCAAAAAATAGTGTCATAGGAGGTACTTTAAAAAAAAGTAATAGAAAATAAGTAATATAATGATTTCTATGAAATCTATCAGTCTGGCTTTGTTAAGGACAAATGTTTCATAACGCTTTGCGCCTTAGAGGGTAGACAGGCTGTAAAGAATCTGTGAACCTTCTCTTTATGTGCCATTTAAGTTCTACTGTAAAAATATGTTTAATTTTGTTGTTATGTTCTTTAATAAAGTCGTTATTCAATCCCAAACTAAGTACTTTTTATTTATAACTAGCCTTCCGCCCGGGACTTCGTTCCTGTGGGAATTTGGGAAAATTATGTAGCCTATGTGTTAATCCAGGGTGTCAGCTACCTCCATACCAAATTTTATCAAAATTGGTCCAGCCGTTTGAGCGTGAAAGAGTAACAAACATTCATACATCCTCACAAACTTTCACATTTATAATATTAAGTAGAACAAGGATGAAGAATTATTTTTTCATTACTCATACTCTGAAAGTAGGTCTGAATTGGCTAAGGAGGGGCTTGAAAGTAATACTTTTCAGGCTTAGGGAGAATCGCTTTCAACTGAAAGCTGTCAAATTAAGTATTAAAAAAAAATCATGTTCCGACATCCTATACAGCCACTCTATTAAAGCGCGATGTAAAATTGAAATAACAAAAGTGAAGTATTCATTGAATATTTTTAATGACTTTAAAATAATATACTTTTAGGTACTTATTTCTATAAAATAACATAGATTTTGGTAAAATATTTACCACTTTTTTCAATGATGAAAATGAAAAATAATGGCTGAATAGCTGGCCAGCCACAGAAAAAAAAACATAATAGGCGGGAAAGTGGCATTCCGATCTTCATTTGTTTTTTCGAGTTGTAAAGTTTTGTTCATATTTCTGGATTGCAGAGATTTGTATAAATGCAATGAGTTCAGCTTATTGATGTTGTTATTTTCATTGTATTCGTAATGAAAAACACAGTGTTTACTTCGGGTGAAAATAAGTCTTTCACCCGAAGTAAACACTGTGTTCACCCCTTAAGTAACAATGTACTATTTCATCCCCCCATCTCGGAAAGAGTATTCTTGCTCTTCGATATCTGAGTGCAAAAGCAGTTTTTATCCGCTAGAGGATAAAGTAAATTGAATTTAGAACATCGTGTGCACTGAGTTTGTGAATTCAAAATATCATTAAACCTATTTACTTCTACCTCCATGGTGCCGAATTTATCATACAACTTTTTTTATTTGTTAAAAACTCAGACTTGGAACCTCCTTGGTGTACTTTTTTTAATTTGCTTTTCGCGCGCCATTTTCTTTTCACGTCATATTGTTAAAACCTTTGTAAATGTTTTTTTTTTTGCAATTAGTTATTTCCTCGCTGAGGTGGGATGAAAGTTTACGTGTTGTACTCGAGTGCAAAGATTTTTCACCTCGTGCTCTTTTGATTCCCTCGCTAACGCTCAGGATTCTAATTTTTAAATCACTCGCTGCGCTCGTGATTCAATTTTAGAATCCTTCGCTTGCTCGGTTATCAAAATTGAGCACGCGGTTACAAAGCAACTTTTCACTCTTGTAAAACAAATGACAATATAAATTCTTATAAGTATTCTGACTATAGTCAAATGGAAAAACTGCCCCTTTATTTTTCCAACTAGTCCTAAAGGAGAGAAATAAACTTGAATAAAACTTACCTTTCGCAGCCCCGCCTTTTGTAGAACAGCTATTACAATACATGCAAAACTAACGCCTACTTAAAACTACATAGCACTGTTTATGATGTTCATTTTCAAAAAGTTGCCTTAGTTTTATTACCCTTATAATAATATGTTTTTATTTCGTATGGTCGTAAGAAAATTATGCGAAATGAGCAGTATGAAAAAAAATTGAATAACTATCTTTTTGCGGAGTGGTTATTATGCTTAATGGTCGTTAAGCGTGCAAAGGAAATTACGTAGCTTATGTCACTCGTTATTAAGGGAGCTTTCTTATAGAGAAACAATATTTGAAATCGGTCCAGTAGTTTTTGAGTTTATTCGTTACAAACATACAAAAATACAAATCATTCCTCTTTATAATTTTAGTACAAAATTGGGTAGATATTGAACGTTACATATATATTTATTTAGATAATATATTAACATCCATAATATGATATGATAACAGTACTCGAAACCGTATTTGAAAATGGTCGATAAAAAAAAAACTTATAGCCTATAAAATATTTTTGTTTATCTATTTCTTACAAAACACAATTTTGTATTTAAATATTTAACTGTGACGTCATCGTTTAGAATTTCCCTCTCTGTTTAATTGAGAAATCTAAATGTTCATGTATTTCTTATTTTTTAAGATGTAAAAAAAATATCTGTACCAGGCTTTTTATAAGGTAAAGAAGCTTCAATTTAAATTTAAAAAAATAAAAAATAAGTCATCTACCGTATACAGGGTGTAAAGGACAGCTTAGCAAATACTTAAACGGTGGAATCTACCCATAACTATCATCAGCTGTAAGTAATTATTTTTTCCCGGAAACGTCACGTTAAGGAGTTTTCATTATTTATCTACTTTGGCGTTACGCAACGTATCGTGAAACTGCGCCCCGCTGCTATCGGAGTGCGATGTACATTGCTGGTTTTCGTGTTTTACGTTGTTATGATTGTTTTTTATTGCAAAATGGAGTGTTTTCGATTAAATAATAAAAAATGTAAGCAGAAAATATTAAAAAACATGAAAAAAAGTGAAAATTTTCCGGGGAAAAATTCCACTGGAAAATTATTCAGAATGATTGTCCGAGTTCAGGGTTTCAGTTTTTTCTAAGCTGTCTTTTACACCCTGTATAGTGTGAATTATAATAAAAATTCAACTATTTAGACTACATAGTTAAGGTCTGTTATTAGTTTAGGTTAAGTGTCATCGTTTATTAAATTAGTAAAAAAAATAGCAGAAGACTTAAGATAAATAAAACGAAGTATCCCAAAGAAGAGGAGATCGCCCACGAAAAAGATGGTGCGACGAATTAGTCTCTTTTGGAACTGACAGGAGATAGCGTAAGACCGGACTGTGTGGACTAAGAATAGGGAGGCCTTTGGCCAGCAGTGCGATTCAGAGGGCAAATAATAGTAGATTATACAACGAGGGGATAAAGCAGTGTAGCTCGAGCTCGGGATTCTAGCTTTAACTACCTTGCTTTGCTCGGGAGTTAACCCTAGAGTCCCTCGTGCTCGGGGTTCAATATAGCGCCCAAGACCAATACATCTTTATCCCCTCGTTGCATACTCTATATAACCACTGCGAGGCAATAAAAAGTAATACAATTAGTAAGATTTCAATAATGCCAGAGGCTTCGGTTTGTATGTGTTATGGACCAAGTGATAAATTGGGCATTATTCATAATGACCGGGCATTATGAAAAATGCCCAATATGAGAGGGCAATTTGATAATAATTATTCAAATAATCAAATTGACCGGGCATTATACATAATGCCCATCACCTTTTGGGCAGAGTAATACAAACATATTTAATTGCTATTTTTATTATTATTATAGTCATTTAACTTCAAATAAACTAAATGTTAAATAATTTTAATAATTAGACTCATTATTTGGATTAAGCAGCAAGGTAAAAGGCGAGGCCGAAGGCCGAGCTCCGCATAGGGCGAGGCCCGGAGCGTCTCCCTCCCCCAATCCAAGATGGCTGCCATACGAATTAAGATTTTAACGGTGAGGCGAGGTCGCAGACTGAGCCCAACTCCGCGTAGGGCGAAGTCCGGAGCGTCAACCCCTTCAATTCAAGATGGCGGCCATACAAGTTTAGATTCTGTAGGTGAGGCAAGGCCTTAGGCCGAGGCGAGCTTCGTTTAGGGTGAGGCCGAAGTCCAAACTCCGCGAAGGGCGAAGACCAGAGCGTCCCCCCCCCTAATTCAAGATGGCCGCCATACAAGTTTAGATAGTAAAGGTGGGGTGAGGCCGTATGCCGAGACAAGCTGCCTACAGGGCGAGGCCGAAGGCCGAGCTCTGCGTAGGGTGAAGCCCGAAGCGTCACCAAGCGTCTTACCCGCCGACTGCCTTCCGAAAATTTCATATCCGCCAACTTTGATTTAGTTGGGGGAATCGTGACGAGAAGGGCAAACCCTGGAGCATCGCGATTCCCCGCACAAAAAATCCAAGAAGGCGGATATTAAATTTTCGGGCATGCCGACATGGGTATCGTTTCATAGATTATCGGGGATGCTGATTCCGAAAATGTCGTTCATTTTGATATCCAAGATGGCGGACGTTTACATTTAAAAAAAACTGATATGGGTGTCGTTTAATAGGTATTCGGGGGTGCTAATTCCGTAAACGACATCCATTTTAAAATATAAAATAGCGGACATGCATTTTTTGTAAAAATCCGTCATGGGTGTCGTTTTAGATTTTGAAATCTAAAATGGCGGTCGTGAAAAAAACCGAAAACTTTTATAAATTGCAACAAGGGCACTTCCCTCCCCGCACCGCTTCCCTCCCCGCACTTCCGTCCCCGCACCGCATCAAACTTAGCTTTATTATCAAATTGCCCAATTGTCACGTAGCAATATAATAATGACCGGGCAATATGATAAATAATGAAGTTTAGATAGTAATTAATCACTTTGCCCGATAGAGCTAGACATTATTAATAATGCCCGGGCATTATTCATAATGCCCGCATTAATCACTTGGTCCATAACATATGCACTCCGGAGTTAGATCACTGTCATCATCACTTTCACTTGACATTTCTCTTGAAATTGAAACTGGGAAAATAACACAGCGAGCGATTTGCACTTTAGCGCCTTTTTTATTCGGTAGTGGCCGGTTCGATTTTCGAATATCTTCTTTTCATGTTAATTTTGATATGTGGTCATGGGTTGCATTGCAAGGGGATCGTATGTCTATGTCGACGATTGCATTCGAAATTCAAATCTCGTAATAGCCCGCCCCCGGCGGGTCAAAATGAAATTCAGTACAATATTATGATCCGGCTAGACCGTGGGGGTCTAATGATTTACTTTAGGTTAGATTTTCATAACACATAATATGGCATTCACGAGCAGGTGTTATATAAATAACTAGCTGATGCCCGCAACTTCGTTTGCGTGTTAATTTTTTCTTTTGAACAGATTACAAAAGTTTTTCCCGCTAACTCCCGTTCCCGTGGGAATTTCGCAATATCATGTTGCAACTAAACTTTAAGTTTACTAAGGTACCTGCATGCCAAATTTCAAGCATCTAACTTAAGCGGTTTAGATTTTTCATACAAAAGGATTTTCCCGCTTATTCCAATTCCCGTGGGAATTTCGGGAACTCCTCTCTTAGTGCACCTCTAAGGTACCTAAGCTACGTCCCTTCCAAATTTGAAGTGCCTACGTTTAGCCGTTTAAGTTGTGCGTTGATATGTCAGTCAGTCAGTCAGTTTCTCCTTTTATATATTTAGAAGATACAAGATGTAAAACCCCTGACCTTGGTCCCTTAGCACGCTGACGGCCTCCAGCACGCGCTTGGTGTAGACGCACGGCTCGTAGTTGTCCATCTCCTGCGCCACCACCGCGCACACCCTACGCATACAGCACGTTACACTATGTCACTTCTTCTTATCGCGAGGTATGGGGCCATTCATTTATTACGTAAGACTATTTTCGCTAGTTTTTGACCCCCTCCCCCCCATTATAAGAAAAAATAAGAATAGGCTGACCCCCTCCCCCCGTGTTAAATATTTATTACGTAAGAATCTAAAGGAAAAATGAATACACGTTTGGTTTGTTTTAATGTTTATTTTGCAAAGTAACAAGTTTTTGTATTTACAAAGCAGGTACAAATCATTTTAATTTTTTGGTAGTAGTAAAATTTGGTTTTAATCACTTTGCCCGCGCTTTTTCAAAGTATAATTTTAACTGCGCATTTTTGTGATCTTACGTAAGAACTATCGAGACTCCCTCCCACCCCCTTGTAAGAAAAAATAATACATGGTCGAACCCCCTCCCCCCCTAAATCGTCTTACGTAATAAATGAATGGTCCCTATAGTCAAGTGTGTGGCGAACTTGGCTAACCCAGCAGGGCAATCGCGCTAAAAAAAGTGGAATGTTCCATTCGTTTACCCAGCATCAGCTTCGCTTAGGTGGTAGCATCAAAGGTACGTTTCAATTGCGATTCAACCCACTTTTTTTAGCGCGATTGCCCTGCTGGTATCAGAGTTTTCAAGCTACACAATGGCCTCTGACGTGGTTTTAACGACTGCAGTCAATAGACAACAGCTGAGACCGACAGCTTAACGTGCACGAAGCACGGAAACCCACCACCCCGCATTGTGCCCGCGCGGTGGACTATGGACTAAATCTACTTCGTGTTTCGAAGGGAGGTCCGTGCCCTGAGGGGGGACGTGACGTATACACAGGGTGACTTTTTAATCGGTACGCAAATTTTTCTTAAGGTGTCAGTAACGTTGATAGAACGTAAATAAGGAGGAAAAAAGATATTTTTCACTACTCATGCTCAGAAAGTGCTTTTTTGTGCAGCTTATAGGCTGCACAAAATCGCATTTTGATCTACTCATAAATGGGTCTATAGTAAGGCATAGAAAACTCCATACAGCCAAAATAATCAGAAGTTTAAAGATAAAATTTGTAATTATATGTTATTTTATTATTTCCTCGCAATCGAAGTGAAAAGCAGAGTTTATAACTCGTCCACAAAACCATTTTTATCCGAGACTTATAGCAGCCCGAGCCGAAGGCGAAGACTCGTTTTGTGCACTTGTTGTAAAATCTACTATTTTTCCAAAATTTTCAAATTTTGATACCTCTTTTTAACGTCTTAGAGGCTGAATTTTGTAAAACGCAGAAACATGGGTGTCATAAAATGTTTTAAAAAGTACTATTACCAAGTTTCAAGTCAATTGGACGATGTTTTTTTTTTCATTCAAAAATTTTGATTTATTTTCATGCTATACAAACGATCTAGCTTGAAATTTTTATATGAAACGATATGAAACAAAAAAAAAGATTACGTACAAAAAATTTGCGTACTGATTAAAAAGCAACGTGGTATATGGGCTGGTAAAAAAAAAAGTACTAACCTGGTTGCTCGTCCGCGTATGGCCCCGGCGGTCCGCTCGAGTGAGTCAGGGTCCCCCTCTTGTAGAGCCACTACACACTTGTTCACGTCCTCCAGGATATGGTTCTCTGGAACCAAAAGCACTTCATCAAGCACACTGACTTAATTAATTAAAAAGACTGTTTACGCAAGGACCCCAAAAAAATTACAACGAGGGGCTTCAGGCCAAAATCTTAAAAAAAAAACAAACAGGCTTACTAGCTGGGACTTCGTTGACGTGGGAATTGGGTAGATAACTGATATTGAATATCATATACAATATTAAAATAATATATTAACACAAATAGACCCGTATCTATACTTAAGTATTGATTATCAAAATGACAAAGACGACTGCTACTCAAATATAGATCAGATTCTGAGTCGTATTCGGTATCCTTACAGTCGGGTAGGTCTGAATATCATAATGTACTATGGGATAATACGAACATATAGCTCAAAAAGTTCTTTTCCCATTATGACTGAATTTACGGACCATATTATAATGTCTATAACAATTTGATCCCGGGCTGAAATGCTAGTGTCTAATTATATGTACTTGTATATAACAGAATTCGAAATTATATTTGAAAATTGTAAAAAATAAAAAACTTATAGTCTATTAAACATTCTTGTGTATCTCTTTCTTCCAAAAAAATTTTTACATATTTCCCTCTCTGTCTAATTGAGAGATTTAAACGTTTATATCTTTTTTATTTTTAAAGATATTTAATAGTACATACTTCAGCGGCCCGCAAGAAGACGAACGTGAGTCCTTCAATGCTTAATTGCGGCCGAGGATTGTATAGTGCTTTTCTCAAATAATGCAAGGGAATTCAAACTAATAAAATAATATGCACTCGAAAGCAATATTAACACAATATGGCGATATTCTTTCGAATTTTTCAAAGTCCGAATTTTAAATTATGCAAGCCAGTTCGAATTTTAAATAAAACTTTATGGTAAATTATCTCCTTGGTTGTATTATTGCATCATGTAAGGTTGTTCTATTTTTAAACAACACGACAGAAATGAGTTTTCATAGTACTTTTTCTGTCCGCTGCCAGCGCCCCGCAAGAGATTTACATACAACTTTATCTGTCCGTCTTTTTCCTATACAGCAACATCGATTTATCTCGAAGAAGGTTGTCAAAATAATGTTCGAATTTCCGAGCATGTTTGAGAAAAAACTATTTACACCAGGCCATTTATAAGTTATGGAAACCTCAATGACTTAAAACCATAAAAAATGTAGTCATCTACCGCTTTGGGGAAAAATGTCGAACTTATATTGGTTGATTTTAAATTAGTTAGCGAAAAAGTTCACGAAACTGAACAAAATAGGTCGAAAAATGAAATAACTCAAAAATTTTAAAAAAATTCACCCCTGACATTAGATTGCTTAGAACTTTTAAACGGCTGAACCAATTTTGATGAAGTACAGCTAGGAACCATCTCAATTACTGTTATTATCAGCGAGTTACACAAATTACTAGAACCACTGATGCTCTTCCTACCCCGTTAGGCATTATGGGCGTGAGCGTATGTGCACAGGTTACATAATTTTCCCATGGGAACGAAGTCGCGGGCGGAAAACTAGTGTACGAAAACCTCTTTAATCTACACTAATATTATAAAGAGGAAAGTTTTGTATTTTTGTATGTAACGAAAAATCTTAAAAACTACTGGACCGATTTCAAAGATTCTTTCACCATTAGGATGCTACATTATCCATGAGTAACATAAGCTACATAATTTTCCGGAATTCCCACGGGAACGAAGTCCCGAGCGGGATGCTAGTTTTCTAATAAAAAAATGGTTATTGGTGTAAATATAAAATTGATTACTATCGAAAAATATCTCATAAATATTACATTTATTATCAGCAGGAAACCACATTGAAGCAGTTCCTGTACCACAAAAATCGTAAAGGCCTAAGCCCAGCAGTGGGACAATAAATTGTCAATGAACAGTGAAGCTTCCATACATTACTTATAGTATGGCGCGTAACACACCGATACCGCGTTTTAGAATACAGCTAGCGACATCTAGCGGCGGCGCGGGGCAACTTTCGAGGCGGCGGCGCGGCGCGAGCTTCAATGATCTTCACGAAGTTTGGGTCGATTTTTTTTTAAGATCTTTATTTTTACAGGCATTAAAAAATTTAACCGACTTCAAAAATAGGAGAAGGTTCTCAATTTGGTTGCCTTTTTTGTTTACTTTTTTTTCCAAATTATCGAACGTTATTGACATCTTTACGAAGTTATTTACGGATCGATTATTTTTTTTTAAGAAGGTCTTATTTATTGCGTAAATTTTAACCGACTTTAAAAAAAGGAGGAGGTTCTCTATTCGTTTATGTCTTGTATTGATTATTTACTTTTTTCCGAATTGAAGTCGAACGTTAATGTAATGTTAATGACTATGAACTGAATAAATGAAATGACTGAATATGTTACTTTATATGGAATGACTTTTAATTAGTTTTTTTTCCTAAACGTAGACACCACTCGGGCGCACCCCCCTCGCGCTACCCGCACCCCTCGCGTGTCTGGTGTACGAGTAATGTCTACGTTTAGGTAAAACATGAACTATTCCCATTGAAAAAATATTTATAATTAAAAAAAAATAATTCATAAATGTGTTCTTTGAGTGATACTGGTTCAGGATTTTGAATATAGCTAGGAGGTTCTTTTTCAGCCAGTATAATGAATAATAAAGAGATCAAGGTATAAAAATGACAGAAAATAAAAATAACAATCAGTACAAGATTGTACATAATTACAATAAAAATTCTTAATACGTAAAGGAAAAAAAAATCTAAACTATAATACGTAGTTGTAAAATGTTATATGGCCCAAAATAATTTTGCGAATATTTTTTTATTTTGATTTAACTAATGTCCAAAAAGCCGTAATTTTATATTTATTGATAAGAATTTCATAAAAGTGAAATAACATAAAAAACAAATGTGAAAATGTGAGCCAAGTTTAGTTAAAGATGTGCGTAGTCGACAACGCTGACAAAAACATTACAGCAAAACAAAATTCATTATTAGAATTGAAGTAGCAAGCAGAGAAAAAGTCGTCAATTATAATCTCAAAATGGCATTTAAATTCGGTTTTCGAAGCTTTGAGGACTGGATGCCATTATTGGGAACCAGCGCTGGCTTAAGTATTAGAATTTACGCTCACTCTTTTTTAGTTTTTAGAAATACTCTTTCACGCTCGAACGGCTGGACCAATTTTGATAAAATTTGGTATGGAGGTAGCTGACAATCTGGATTAACACATACGCTACATAATTTTTCCAAATTCCATTTATAGATAACTAACTTTCCGCTGGGACCGAAGTCCCAGCGGAAAGTTAGTTATCTATAAAAAAAACAACGTCATGTCGGTGAATAAAAATAATAAATATTAAAAAAATACTGACCGCTGACGGCGAGGAAGTCGTCGATGGTGGTGATATCGTCGACGGCGTCGGTCAGCAGCCGCACTCCTGCCTCGAAGGCGCGCGCGAAGGCCGACGCGTTCTCTTGAGCCACGCGCGACCGCGGTCGGGCGGCCAACACTACGGCCGAGTTTATCACCTAGAATACGGTACACAAAATGAAAATAAAACATCAAAATTCAATATAGGTTATATAATGGGCTTAAAAAGTGATTCCACCTGCCCAGAATGCGACAAGGAGGAAACAAGTCTACACTTCCTGACTGAGTGTCCTATGTACGCGCTGGTAAGATGGGAGACAATAGGCATGGATGAGGTAAAAGAAGAACAAATACAAGAGATTAGAATAAAGGAGATAATTGGGTTCGCTAAAACTTCAGGGAGGTTTAAAGAGGTGGAACTGTCAGTGCAGAGGTAAAACTCATGCTCTGTTATGGGGAATTGTGTGAAATGGTCCCAAATAAGTGGACTGATCACCCGTCTTTGCCTTACGAGCATCCCCTCTGTAGATAGATGGTACACAAGATGAAAATAAAACATCAAAATTCAATATAGATTGTATGGGAGTCGTTACACGAAAGAGACACAAATTTAAGGATCTAAAATTCTATAGTTAGCTTTAGATAGCATTTTTTTTGTCAGTGAAGTTGACGTTTAATAATTGAACTTAGCTCACATTTTCACATTTATGTTTTTGACAGAATTTTATTTTTAAGACATTAGTCTTAATGATTATTATATTGACTCTAAATTTGTTATCGAAAATTAAGGGCATGAATCAACCCACGGAACATTCCCCAATACAAGGAACATAGGTCAAAATATGAAAAATTCTATACAATTTGTGCGATCAGCTGATTTTATTTTTTGGGGGAAATAGTTTTTTTATAAGAATTTTAATATCAGCGGTGAAGGAAAACATTGTGATAAAACCTGCACATCTGAGAGAAATTAGTTTTCGAAAGGCGCGAATAGAATAGAAAAATATTTATTTTATAAGACATTCAGGATGTCACTTAAAACAAGTCAAGATTACAATGAAATACATACAAACATACATTAAACGATTTAAATACAATACATACGCATTCGTTCTTTTGACCCTACTGACTCTACGCCTATTCGCAAAGGTGCGCCTATTCGCGGTCCAACAATCCGCTTTTTTATTTTACATTATAATATTACTTTATCACACAATTTGAAACAAAAAAATGATAATAGTTATTTGTTCAACAAGAGAGCAAAGTTGGTTTTTGCTAATCGAGTGCAATATTACAAAAAAAAACTTGCTCTCGTGTTAAACACATTACTTTTCACCTCTACAGCGAGAAAATATTAAAAAACAAAAAAAATTACGAAAGCATTATAATTTTTAAAAGTGGCCAGGACTATAGTTTGCGTTGCACTTCGTAACATTTTTATAAAATTAAAAATATTTTTTTAGAAAACTTCATTGTTTCTGAAAAAGGCTTTATTTTATTTGCGCCGATCCGATTTCTAGTTGGTGTATTGATAGCAGATTTGAATTTGTATGGAAAATCGAAATTTTATTTTGGTTGAGCGGGAGTTATAAAAAAAATTAATATTAGAGATATGTACACTAATATTGTAAAGAGAAAAGATTTGTATGTTTGTAATGAATAAACTCAAAAACTACTGGACCGATTTCAAAAATTCTTTCACCATTAGAATGCTTCATTATCCGTGAGTAACAGACTACATAATTCGGTACCAGCTGTTGTCGATTAACTACAGTCGTTAAAACCAAGTCAGAGGCCATTGTGCGGTTTGAAAACTCTGACACCAGGGTTAGCCAAGTTCAACACACACTTGACTATACCTACACGATATGAAGAAGTTAGATAGTAACTAACTACGTCCTGGTATCCTAGTACATTAGTTCGATAGTAACTCCTACTGATTCCTGGTATGCTAGTACTTTAGTTCGATCTCCTACTGATTCCTGGTATCCTAGTATTAGTTCGATTGTAACTCCTACTGATTCCTGGTATGCTAGTACTTTAGTTCGATCTCCTACTGATTCCTGGTATCCTAGTATTAGTTCGATTGTAACTCCTACTGATTCCTGGTATGCTAGTACTTTAGTTCGATCTCCTACTGATTCCTGGTATCCTAGTATTAGTTCGATTGTAACTCCTACTGATTCCTGGTATGCTAGTACTATAGTTCGATTGTAACTCCTACTGATTCCTGGTATGCTAGTACTTTAGTTCGATAGTGACTCCTATCGATTACTGGATCGATTTCAAAAATTCATTCACCCTTAGAATGCTATATTATCCATAATTTTCTCGAATTCCCACGGGGACGAAGCGGAAAGCTAGTCATCATCATACTATATTATAAAACAAAGACCCCGTCGCGTCTGTATGTCTGATGGATATTCATACAGTTTTCACTAATGGATGGAGCGATTCAAGGTTCGTGTGTATAATTCATTCTCGAAACTCCCACGGAAACGAAGTCCCGAGCGGAATGCTAGTATGTAATAAAATTAAAGTAATGTTTACCTGCGGACAGAGCGCCTCGATCTGCTGAGCGGCGTGTCGCACCATCTTCACTCCGTCTTCGTTGTTAGACATCGAGCATACCAAGTTGGCCACCTGCAACCATTTATTTATTTGTTTAATATTTGGTAAACCAACAGCCTTCGATTAGAATATAATACAAAACAAAAATAGCGCCAGAGAGCTAATAACAAATCTTCGATAGTTTAGTTTCATTTATTTCACAATATAGATAACATTTACAATAATTATGTAATTACATGTAGTGTCACTCCATATTATGATCGTCATAAAGAATAATAATAATTTATATAATAAATTGAAGAAGACAAAAAGATAATCATATTTCAATATTCAAATTTGAACAATTACTAAAGTTTAGAGTAATTTTCTTGTTGTTGTCGATAGGGTGGTCAATCTGTGACGAGATATTTATTTCTTGTCGACGTATTACTAATTAATGACAGCAAAGAACACACATTTTTATTTTAAAGTTTTAAATCTGTCGAAAATGTTGACCATTCAAATATTGAAGAGTTATCTGCGCAAGGAGTTTGAATTTCGAATATTCTTTGCGATTTAGGTCGTATGTCTATACATTGGAGTGTTCGAAATGTAAACACCAAAATTGACAAAAAAGTGCTCTTTTTTATGTGTTTTGCGGGAGAAAAAGAATCTTTTTAGGGTTCCAAATTCAAATATCAAAACTGTGACTAAAAGAGCTCTTTATCCCCAATTTTCAGTGAAAAAAAGACGCTTTCTAGAGGGGGAATGGTATAAATTAATATTTGAGAAAAGATAATCATAATTCAATATTTAAAATAAATGTGAATCTATGATTATGCTACATACTATGCATACTCATAGATTTACATATAGATAGATAAATACTTTATTGCATATTTAAAATGGTAAGACAATATAATACCCGTCGCGTGCTTGTTTTCGCCGCGTGCGATACAAATCTCGTACAACAAGTGTTCAAAAAGCACGCGAAGGTTTAACAATATAATACCTCGACTTGTTTGTTAAATAATATATTTCCAATAGTTATTTAAATAATAAGATGTACTTCTGGATGTGTGCCATGAGCGGCACGAGCTTATACCACCCTTACCTTGTGGAGATTCCTCGAATCCGTACTGAGCGCTTCTCTTCATCTATACCTATCTATACTAATATTGTAAAGAGGAAAGATTTGTATTTTTGTATGTAACGAATAGGCTCCGAAACTGCTGGACCGATTAAAAAAATTTTTTCACCATTAGGATGTTACATTATCCCTAAATAACATAGGCTACATAATTTTCCACAGAAACGAAGCCCCGAGCGGGATGCTAGTCTTTTATACTGCGCACCGCTAAGGAATGTAATTCTCTGCCTGCGTCTGTATTTCCGGGCACATATAACCCGAGTCTCTTTAAAGTTCGAGTGAATGGGTGTCTTCTGGGTAAGCTTGCTACATCCTCGACTACATCTTCGCCCTTGTGCTAGATTCTGGTCAAGAGCAAATCCGTTACTAATAAATAAATAAATGATAATAATAAAATACCTCTACAAGTTTGTTAGCGTGCTCCGTAAACACTAGTGCGTACTCCTCGACTTCTTTCTCGTTTCCGTTACGAGCTGCCTCCATCAAAACCAACAGCGGGACATTGGTCTCCAGGAAACTGGAACACAGAGGATATTAGGATAAGATTTCAGGGAAAATCAGTATGAGACCGATCTTTAAAAATAGGGCTGTACAGATAGTCTTGTACAGTAAGGCCAGTCTTTTACAAAAAGGCTAGTTTTACAGTAATGTCGGTATCTATACTAATATTATAAAGAGGAAAGATTTGTTTGTTTGCATGGAATAGGCTCCGAAACTACTGGACCGATTTGAAAAATTCTTTCACCATTAGAATCCTACATTATCCGTAATGGACATAGAGAACATGATTTTCCCGAATTCCCACGGGAACGAAGTGTCGGGCGGAAAGCTTGTTGCACAATAAGACCAGTCTTTCACAAAAGGCCGTCTTGTACACTAAGGCCAGTCTCGTACAAAAAAGCCAGTTTTACACAGTGATGCCATTTCTAAGTATTGCACAATAAGTGTTTTTTAGTATTGCACAATAAGACCAGTCTTGCACAGTAGGCCAGTCTTCTATACTAAGGCCATTCCCTTACAAAAAAGCCAGTTTTACACAGTGATGCCATTTCTGGATAGTAAAATTAGTATTGCACAATAAGACCAATCTTGCACGGTAAGGCCAGTCTTGCAAGGTAAGGCCAGTCTTGCAAGGTAAGGCCAGTCTTGCACGGTAAGGCCAGTTTTGCACGGTAAGGCCAGTCTTGCACGGTAAGGCCAGTTTTGCACGGTAAGGCCAGTCTTGCAAGGTAAGGCCAGTCTTGCACGGTAAGGCCAGTCTTGCACGGTAAGGCCAGTCTTGCACGGTAAGGCCAGTCATACACGGTAAGGCCATTCTTGCACGGTAAGGCCAGTCTTGCACGGTAAGGCCAGTCTTGCACGGTAAGGCCAGTCATACACGGTAAGGCCAGTCTTGCACGATAAAACCAGTCTTGTACATTAAGGTCAGTCTTATGCAGTAAGGCTTATACTAACATAAAGTAGCCTACCTGTCTGAGACGTGGTCCACCACTGCCTTCCTGAGTTGTCGTCTCAGGTCCCGAGTCTTGTACCAGTGTAATGTAGTCTACCTGTACTAATATAAAGTAGCCTACCTGTCTGAGACGTGGTCCACTACTGCCTTCCTGAGTTGTCGTCTCAGGTCCCGAGTCTTGCGACACATGTTCTCGATGGCTCTCTCCAGACCTTCCGATTGTTCAGGTTTTCCAGCCTGGAAGGTTACGAGAACTCCATGAGAAAAATGCTAAAACTGATGAATGGGCTTGAAAAGAATCATTTTGTCGCTTGAAATTGAATTTAGTCGCCAAAACAAATCTCGCTGCCTGTTTGAAATAAAAAGTTACTTAAAACTATTTTTTTTTAAATCAAATCAAAGTCATTTATTTTGACATTAACGAATTGGTTAATGTCAATTGTTAATGTGTAAATTGATTGATCAATTTTTGCTTGAGGTCCCAAAGGACTTCATTCAAAACGTACCAAAATTAAAAAGTGGCTGCCAAAAAAAGTAAACGTATTATTTTAAAAGGACACATTATTCTTTAAAAAAATTATTACGACTGCTAAGCTGTACGGAACGACCTTTACGAATTTTACTTTTCTAGGCTTAAAAATCTAGATTTCCAAGCTTACATGCATTTTTAAATCTAGAATTTAAACCTTTAACCTAATACGAAAAATGTTTTGCATCACAATCTATTGAAACACTATTTTCTATGGCCGGGACATTTTAAGTCCAGATTTATAAGTGTCAAGAACAAATTTAGTAATAGTCGTATAGCTTAGCTATCATACTTAAAAATGTTAAGAATAATATGTTCTTTCGAAATAATAACTTTACTGTTTTCGGCCGCCACTTTAAAAATTTTGGTATTTTTTTGTATGGGCCGTGAATGATGTCCTTTCACATTCATTATAAATTATAAGCAATGTCATAAATATGTGATACATACATTGGTCATGTACTCGTGCAACAGATCCTGCAGCGCCTGCCGCACCGCGTTACACTCCGCCACGATGCGCTCGCGACGCTCGTCTCTATACAGTCATACATATGTGATACATACATTGGTCATGTACTCGTGCAACAGATCCTGCAGCGCCTGCCGCACCGCGTTACACTCCGCCACGATGCGCTCGCGACGCTCGTCTCTATACAGTCATACATATGTGATACATACATTGGTCATGTACTCGTGCAACAGATCCTGCAGCGCCTGCCGCACCGCGTTACACTCCGCCACGATGCGCTCGCGACGCTCGTCTCTATACAGTCATACATATGTGATACATACATTGGTCATGTACTCGTGCAACAGATCCTGCAGCGCCTGCCGCACCGCGTTACACTCCGCCACGATGCGCTCGCGACGCTCGTCTCTATACAGTCATACATATGTGATACATACATTGGTCATGTACTCGTGCAACAGATCCTGCAGCGCCTGCCGCACCGCGTTACACTCCGCCACGATGCGCTCGCGACGCTCGTCTCTATACAGTCATACATATGTGATACATACATTGGTCATGTACTCGTGCAACAGATCCTGCAGCGCCTGCCGCACCGCGTTACACTCCGCCACGATGCGCTCGCGACGCTCGTCTCTATACAGTCATACATATGTGATACATACATTGGTCATGTACTCGTGCAACAGATCCTGCAGCGCCTGCCGCACCGCGTTACACTCCGCCACGATGCGCTCGCGACGCTCGTCTCTATACAGTCATACATATGTGATACATACATTGGTCATGTACTCGTGCAACAGATCCTGCAGCGCCTGCCGCACCGCGTTACACTCCGCCACGATGCGCTCGCGACGCTCGTCTCTATACAGTCATACATATGTGATACATACATTGGTCATGTACTCGTGCAACAGATCCTGCAGCGCCTGCCGCACCGCGTTACACTCCGCCACGATGCGCTCGCGACGCTCGTCTCTATACAGTCATACATATGTGATACATACATTGGTCATGTACTCGTGCAACAGATCCTGCAGCGCCTGCCGCACCGCGTTACACTCCGCCACGATGCGCTCGCGACGCTCGTCTCTATACAGTCATACATATGTGATACATACATTGGTCATGTACTCGTGCAACAGATCCTGCAGCGCCTGCCGCACCGCGTTACACTCCGCCACGATGCGCTCGCGACGCTCGTCTCTATACAGTCATACATATGTGATACATACATTGGTCATGTACTCGTGCAACAGATCCTGCAGCGCCTGCCGCACCGCGTTACACTCCGCCACGATGCGCTCGCGACGCTCGTCTCTATACAGTCATACATATGTGATACATACATTGGTCATGTACTCGTGCAACAGATCCTGCAGCGCCTGCCGCACCGCGTTACACTCCGCCACGATGCGCTCGCGACGCTCGTCTCTATACAGTCATACATATGTGATACATACATTGGTCATGTACTCGTGCAACAGATCCTGCAGCGCCTGCCGCACCGCGTTACACTCCGCCACGATGCGCTCGCGACGCTCGTCTCTATACAGTCATACATATGTGATACATACATTGGTCATGTACTCGTGCAACAGATCCTGCAGCGCCTGCCGCACCGCGTTACACTCCGCCACGATGCGCTCGCGACGCTCGTCTCTATACAGTCATACATATGTGATACATACATTGGTCATGTACTCGTGCAACAGATCCTGCAGCGCCTGCCGCACCGCGTTACACTCCGCCACGATGCGCTCGCGACGCTCGTCTCTATACAGTCATACATATGTGATACATACATTGGTCATGTACTCGTGCAACAGATCCTGCAGCGCCTGCCGCACCGCGTTACACTCCGCCACGATGCGCTCGCGACGCTCGTCTCTATACAGTCATACATATGTGATACATACATTGGTCATGTACTCGTGCAACAGATCCTGCAGCGCCTGCCGCACCGCGTTACACTCCGCCACGATGCGCTCGCGACGCTCGTCTCTATACAGTCATACATATGTGATACATACATTGGTCATGTACTCGTGCAACAGATCCTGCAGCGCCTGCCGCACCGCGTTACACTCCGCCACGATGCGCTCGCGACGCTCGTCTCTATACAGTCATACATATGTGATACATACATTGGTCATGTACTCGTGCAACAGATCCTGCAGCGCCTGCCGCACCGCGTTACACTCCGCCACGATGCGCTCGCGACGCTCGTCTCTATACAGTCATACATATGTGATACATACATTGGTCATGTACTCGTGCAACAGATCCTGCAGCGCCTGCCGCACCGCGTTACACTCCGCCACGATGCGCTCGCGACGCTCGTCTCTATACAGTCATACATATGTGATACATACATTGGTCATGTACTCGTGCAACAGATCCTGCAGCGCCTGCCGCACCGCGTTACACTCCGCCACGATGCGCTCGCGACGCTCGTCTCTATACAGTCATACATATGTGATACATACATTGGTCATGTACTCGTGCAACAGATCCTGCAGCGCCTGCCGCACCGCGTTACACTCCGCCACGATGCGCTCGCGACGCTCGTCTCTATACAGTCATACATATGTGATACATACATTGGTCATGTACTCGTGCAACAGATCCTGCAGCGCCTGCCGCACCGCGTTACACTCCGCCACGATGCGCTCGCGACGCTCGTCTCTATACAGTCATACATATGTGATACATACATTGGTCATGTACTCGTGCAACAGATCCTGCAGCGCCTGCCGCACCGCGTTACACTCCGCCACGATGCGCTCGCGACGCTCGTCTCTATACAGTCATACATATGTGATACATACATTGGTCATGTACTCGTGCAACAGATCCTGCAGCGCCTGCCGCACCGCGTTACACTCCGCCACGATGCGCTCGCGACGCTCGTCTCTATACAGTCATACATATGTGATACATACATTGGTCATGTACTCGTGCAACAGATCCTGCAGCGCCTGCCGCACCGCGTTACACTCCGCCACGATGCGCTCGCGACGCTCGTCTCTATACAGTCATACATATGTGATACATACATTGGTCATGTACTCGTGCAACAGATCCTGCAGCGCCTGCCGCACCGCGTTACACTCCGCCACGATGCGCTCGCGACGCTCGTCTCTATACAGTCATACATATGTGATACATACATTGGTCATGTACTCGTGCAACAGATCCTGCAGCGCCTGCCGCACCGCGTTACACTCCGCCACGATGCGCTCGCGACGCTCGTCTCTATACAGTCATACATATGTGATACATACATTGGTCATGTACTCGTGCAACAGATCCTGCAGCGCCTGCCGCACCGCGTTACACTCCGCCACGATGCGCTCGCGACGCTCGTCTCTATACAGTCATACATATGTGATACATACATTGGTCATGTACTCGTGCAACAGATCCTGCAGCGCCTGCCGCACCGCGTTACACTCCGCCACGATGCGCTCGCGACGCTCGTCTCTATACAGTCATACATATGTGATACATACATTGGTCATGTACTCGTGCAACAGATCCTGCAGCGCCTGCCGCACCGCGTTACACTCCGCCACGATGCGCTCGCGACGCTCGTCTCTATACAGTCATACATATGTGATACATACATTGGTCATGTACTCGTGCAACAGATCCTGCAGCGCCTGCCGCACCGCGTTACACTCCGCCACGATGCGCTCGCGACGCTCGTCTCTATACAGTCATACATATGTGATACATACATTGGTCATGTACTCGTGCAACAGATCCTGCAGCGCCTGCCGCACCGCGTTACACTCCGCCACGATGCGCTCGCGACGCTCGTCTCTATACAGTCA
The DNA here is from genome assembly GCA_949987775.1 of Aproaerema taeniolella. NCBI lineage: Eukaryota > Metazoa > Arthropoda > Insecta > Lepidoptera > Gelechiidae > Aproaerema > Aproaerema taeniolella. The sequence continues at coordinate 778,114 of OX465244.1, forward strand.
TACATATGTGATACATACATTGGTCATGTACTCGTGCAACAGATCCTGCAGCGCCTGCCGCACCGCGTTACACTCCGCCACGATGCGCTCGCGACGCTCGTCTCTATACAGTCATACATATGTGATACATACATTGGTCATGTACTCGTGCAACAGATCCTGCAGCGCCTGCCGCACCGCGTTACACTCCGCCACGATGCGCTCGCGACGCTCGTCTCTATACAGTCATACATATGTGATACATACATTGGTCATGTACTCGTGCAACAGATCCTGCAGCGCCTGCCGCACCGCGTTACACTCCGCCACGATGCGCTCGCGACGCTCGTCTCTATACAGTCATACATATGTGATACATACATTGGTCATGTACTCGTGCAACAGATCCTGCAGCGCCTGCCGCACCGCGTTACACTCCGCCACGATGCGCTCGCGACGCTCGTCTCTATACAGTCATACATATGTGATACATACATTGGTCATGTACTCGTGCAACAGATCCTGCAGCGCCTGCCGCACCGCGTTACACTCCGCCACGATGCGCTCGCGACGCTCGTCTCTATACAGTCATACATATGTGATACATACATTGGTCATGTACTCGTGCAACAGATCCTGCAGCGCCTGCCGCACCGCGTTACACTCCGCCACGATGCGCTCGCGACGCTCGTCTCTATACAGTCATACATATGTGATACATACATTGGTCATGTACTCGTGCAACAGATCCTGCAGCGCCTGCCGCACCGCGTTACACTCCGCCACGATGCGCTCGCGACGCTCGTCTCTATACAGTCATACATATGTGATACATACATTGGTCATGTACTCGTGCAACAGATCCTGCAGCGCCTGCCGCACCGCGTTACACTCCGCCACGATGCGCTCGCGACGCTCGTCTCTATACAGTCATACATATGTGATACATACATTGGTCATGTACTCGTGCAACAGATCCTGCAGCGCCTGCCGCACCGCGTTACACTCCGCCACGATGCGCTCGCGACGCTCGTCTCTATACAGTCATACATATGTGATACATACATTGGTCATGTACTCGTGCAACAGATCCTGCAGCGCCTGCCGCACCGCGTTACACTCCGCCACGATGCGCTCGCGACGCTCGTCTCTATACAGTCATACATATGTGATACATACATTGGTCATGTACTCGTGCAACAGATCCTGCAGCGCCTGCCGCACCGCGTTACACTCCGCCACGATGCGCTCGCGACGCTCGTCTCTATACAGTCATACATATGTGATACATACATTGGTCATGTACTCGTGCAACAGATCCTGCAGCGCCTGCCGCACCGCGTTACACTCCGCCACGATGCGCTCGCGACGCTCGTCTCTATACAGTCATACATATGTGATACATACATTGGTCATGTACTCGTGCAACAGATCCTGCAGCGCCTGCCGCACCGCGTTACACTCCGCCACGATGCGCTCGCGACGCTCGTCTCTATACAGTCATACATATGTGATACATACATTGGTCATGTACTCGTGCAACAGATCCTGCAGCGCCTGCCGCACCGCGTTACACTCCGCCACGATGCGCTCGCGACGCTCGTCTCTATACAGTCATACATATGTGATACATACATTGGTCATGTACTCGTGCAACAGATCCTGCAGCGCCTGCCGCACCGCGTTACACTCCGCCACGATGCGCTCGCGACGCTCGTCTCTATACAGTCATACATATGTGATACATACATTGGTCATGTACTCGTGCAACAGATCCTGCAGCGCCTGCCGCACCGCGTTACACTCCGCCACGATGCGCTCGCGACGCTCGTCTCTATACAGTCATACATATGTGATACATACATTGGTCATGTACTCGTGCAACAGATCCTGCAGCGCCTGCCGCACCGCGTTACACTCCGCCACGATGCGCTCGCGACGCTCGTCTCTATACAGTCATACATATGTGATACATACATTGGTCATGTACTCGTGCAACAGATCCTGCAGCGCCTGCCGCACCGCGTTACACTCCGCCACGATGCGCTCGCGACGCTCGTCTCTATACAGTCATACATATGTGATACATACATTGGTCATGTACTCGTGCAACAGATCCTGCAGCGCCTGCCGCACCGCGTTACACTCCGCCACGATGCGCTCGCGACGCTCGTCTCTATACAGTCATACATATGTGATACATACATTGGTCATGTACTCGTGCAACAGATCCTGCAGCGCCTGCCGCACCGCGTTACACTCCGCCACGATGCGCTCGCGACGCTCGTCTCTATACAGTCATACATATGTGATACATACATTGGTCATGTACTCGTGCAACAGATCCTGCAGCGCCTGCCGCACCGCGTTACACTCCGCCACGATGCGCTCGCGACGCTCGTCTCTATACAGTCATACATATGTGATACATACATTGGTCATGTACT